>CAUYQU010026969.1:0-189489 GCA_963574635.1 Cheracebus regulus | reverse complement strand
GTTAGAACATGTTCTTTTAGCTCACAGAAGTTTCTTATTATCCACCTTCTGAAGCCTGATTCTGTGAGTTCATCACACTCACCTTCCGTTAAGCCTTGTTCTCTTGCTGATAAGGAGCTGCGATCCTCTGTAGGAGGAGAGGCATTCTGATTTCGGGTGTTCTCAGCCTTTTTGCACTGGTTTCTTCCCATTTTTGTGGATTTATCCACCTGTCGTCTTTGTAATTGCCAACTTTTAGATTGTGTCTCTGAGTGGACGTCCGGCTTGTTGGTTATGAAGTTTTTTCTGTTTCTTAGTTTTTCTTCGGCGGGCGCCCCTTCCCCACAGAGCTGGGCCTTCCCAGGTTCAGCTGTGCTTGCTCTCAGTCCTCAGTGCTTCCAATTGCTGTTCTCCTTGTGGGGATGGGTCCAGCGGAGCCTTTGGGCACCCAGTCCCATACACTCCGCACCGAGAAGCACCGCACTGGCCAAAAGAGTTGCGCTGGCGACCCGGGTGGCTCCTTCACTGGGAATCTCCCAGTCTGTGGGCATCAAAAATTCGTCTGCAATTGCAGCATCCACTCGCTCTCTGTGCTTTCACTGGGAGCTACAATCCTGAGCTGCTGCTACGTGGCCATCTTGGATCTCTCTCCGCCCAGTGATGAAGCTTTTCTGTTTCTTAGTTTACCTTTGGCGGACGCCTCTTCCCCACAGAGCCGGACCTTCCTGGGTTCGCTGTGCTTGCTGTGAAACTCTCAGTCCTCAGCGCTACCAATTGCTGTTTTCCTTGTGGGGATGGGACCAGCCGAGCCCGTCCGTCCCATATACTCGCACCGGGAAGCGCCGCACTGGGGCACTGGCAAAACAGCCGCGCCAGCCAAAAGAGTCGCGCTGGCGACCCGTGTGGCTCCTCTGCCGGGAATCTCCCAGTCTGTGGGCAACAAAAATTTGTCGGAAAGTGCGGCGTCCACTCCTTCTCTGCGCTTTCACTGGGAGCTACATTCCTGAGCTGTTGCTAATCGGCCATCTTGGATCTATCTCCCCCTTCAGTTTTTATTCATTGTGTTAAAAATACTAGTTGAAAGCTCAACTTTAGTATAAGGTGTAATTTATCCCTCTGTCATCCGACCATCTATTTTTCACCTGCACCAAAAATAATTCAAGGTCATTTGCAAAGATGGATATGGTACCACGTAAGATTAGAAAAATAATAATAAAGCAATGAAGAAGTCATGGAGAAGGGTGGGGGTGATGAAGTCGAAATAATTTAATTATGAAAATTAAGCTAGGTTCCACTCAAGATTCTAGTCAGAAATAAAAAGAGACACACTTCATGTATCTACCAACATGGGTGAATCACAAAAGCATTATGTTGAATAAAAGCAGCCAGATGCAAAAGACTACACTTTGTATGACTGCATTTGTATTACTTTGATGAAAGGCAAATCAGTGATAAAAATGAAATCAGTGATTTGCAAGGGGTGGAAGTGGAGGAGGGTGATTGTCTACAGAAAGGCAAGAAAGAACTCTATGGGGGGATGAACATACTTCATAACTAGTTTGTGGTAGCTCTTTCTATAAAAGTATAGAAAAATAAGACTTTACACACTTATGAAAAATCATTGAACTATATATCTAAACAGTATGAACTTTATTGTACATAGGTAATCTTTAATAATATGACACAGAGTATAAATCTTGCAACATTATTTAGCTGAGAATCACCATTTCCCTCTCAGTTTTTTAAAATCCTGTGTAGAGATTGACATATAATCAGTTACAAGATCTTTGATGTCACTAATAAGAGGACCTCACTCAAAATGTTTTATTCTGAATATTAAATTTGTCTATATACAAAGTGCTTTGAAAACACTTGGCACAAATTAAGTGCCAGAAGTATTAGTTGCCACTACTATGACTCTTAAATTACATTCTTAGGTCACCTGAACATTCTTCAAAAGAGAACATGTTATGTAACACCTGTAACACCTCTCTATGTGGACTCTGGGTACTCTTTTAAGACTTATAGCTACCTGTAAGCAAAGACAGCAACTATCAATCTATTAAAGTAAGGTGATATATTAGTATTAAATTTGTAGTGTATTTAAAGGAATTGCCTTCAGTGGAAATTGCATATAAAAATGAGAATAATTCAACCCAACAATCTGAATAAAATACGCCAGGGCAGGCATAGTTACATTACGGTTAAAATATACATGAAACAGACAAACATTGTAGAGTGGACCAAATGTCGGCTTCCCTTGAGAATTTACAGGTCAGCATCCTAACCTGTGAGGTGATAGCGTTAAGATGTGGAGTCCTTAGGAAGTGATTAGGTCAGAAGTGCTCCTCCATTATGAATGGGATTAGTGTTTTTATAAATGAAGCCGCAGAGAGATCCCTTGCCCTCTGCTATGTGAGGTTACGGTGAGAAGATGGTTCTCAGTGAAAAAAGAAGAGGGCCCTCATCAGAACCTGCCCATGCTGGAATACTGATCTCAGATTTTCAGTCCCCAGAATGATGAGAAATAAGTTTCTGTTCTTTATAAGTCCCCTAGTTTATGCTATTTTGTTATAGACATCTGAATGAACTAAGATGCACAGGAGTAGAAATAAAACTTCATCACGTTGCCAAACAGTCAAGATTTTGAAGTTGAAAGACTGGCACTCTGTCTCCCATCCCACCACTCACTTTCGCTCTAGCCTGACCTTTCCTCTTTTGATGCATTCCATTTAGAATAACTTACTTTTACTTTGGGTAAGACAGAGACTCTATTTACAAATTTAGTCAATGAGAAAACTGGGTAGGAATTAAACTGAGTTTAAGATATGACAGCAGCCTTGTATACAGAGGATATGAATCGATTCAGACTGCAAAGAAATATGAAATCATTAACTTTAATAGAATTGCATTCCTTTCTTTCACAGGACACTAAAAACTTTTGAACAATTCAACAGGAGGCATTACTCTCTCTCACTATATATATTTTTTTGAGATGGAGTTTCGCTCTTGTTGCCCAGGCTGAAGTGCAGTGGCATGATCTCAGCTCATCACAACCTCCACCTCCCAGGTTCAAGGGATTCTCCTGCCTCAGCCTCCCCAGTAGCTGGGATTACAGGCATGTGCCACCACATCCAGCTAATTTTTTATTTTTAGTAGAGACGGGGTTTCTCCGAGTTGGTTAGGCTGGTCTCGAACTCCCAATCTCAGATGATCCACCTGCCTTGGCTTCCCAATGTGCTGGGATTACAGGAGACAGCCACCAAGAAAAAAAAACTATATAATTTTATCATATTTTTCCTTTTAACAAATTCATGCTTTACTTATAACAGGTAACTATATCTCTGTAAGAAATAAAAGGTATGTTATGACTGTTTTTACATGGAAGAAATCAGCCCTTTGAAAGAGTCAGTGGTCTTATGTAACACAATTAGGCACAGAGAGATACAGGAATCAAAGAATATATTTCAGCAGTAGGTAGTCTTTGCTATGGTAGAAGCTTCAGAAAAAGTAGAGGTGTGAATGCTGATAGGGGACAGCTGAGACATGCTGTTTATAGAAAAGACTTTTTCTTCAGTGGCCTGGTGGGCCATGGGAGGAATGGGTCTGTAAGGCAGTCATAGAGGAGAAAGAAAACAGAGAAGTAAGTAGAGACAAGAACAAACACTCAGATAAGTAAGCAAAGACCCAAAAAATAGCATTCAGATAAAGTTGATGGCATCTCAGAATGTTAACAAAGCATGACTTAAAACTTCTATGAAGTTAAGCCATGCTTCCTAACTTCAAAAGTTTTCTGAACATTGAAATTATTTACCACCTAGAGATAATTTAATCTTTTAAACTTGTTTATTCTATACATACAGTTTTTAAAAGCTTCTCGATTGAATATAAGAATATATCTTTTTTAAATACCTATCTTGCATTAAAATCAGCACTTCCATATTGTATGCATATTGATACCCATTGTTTTCCTTAAAAAGAAAAATATTTGGAGGGAGTAACTTCATGCAAATTAAACCTATAAGAAGAACTAACAGCAAGAATGCATCTCAAAGAAATGCATTACTGTATAGTTGAGGGGAAGAATAGGTACAGTATGATCATTTTAACAGTACTAATACTAACAAGTCAGAGTATATGCTTGGAAAAAAAAGGAGTAGTGGTCAGGCATGAATGATAGTGCCTGAAAGGAAGATAAGAGTTCAGCGGCGTCTTACAACCAATGGCCAAGTATGAGCAGCAGTAACAAATGGAGTACAGTAATAGAAGCTGAACATTGCAATGATTGCCTGAAGAGGTGGATCAAAAAAAGATTCGCAGGACATTTGATGCCTGGAGGCATTAGCATTATGGGCATAATTGGAAAAAATGAGAAGCAGGATCCATTACAGAACTGTTAGAGGCAAGGACAAAGGTAACACTGAAAGGATAAAATGAAATTTCATTTTTACTGATGGTGGTTAATCAAAACTTTGGAAGCAGATAAACAACTAAAAAGGTACTTAATATTATGCCTATTCTACAGTAGATTAATAAGCTTTTTTAGTTCTCAAAGATAGAAAAAAATGAATCCATTATGCCCAGTGATAATTTATTTTATCATATAGCAATACGTTTCTAAAATTGGCTTGAATATTATCATTGCAAATGTATGAGATGAGATTTATATTTAATTGCTCATTTTATACAAGTTGGCAATAAAAAGACACATATTAAAGAGGGCTAAGGGTCACTGTTTTTCAGAATTGTTCTTTTAAGCTTTGAATGGTTCAAATTTTGCTAAGTGATGTTCACAGAGTTAAAAGAAGACAATTCATAATGTTGGCATAAGATACCTACACAGAAATTTCTTTTTCCTAATTCTTTCCAATTTTTTGTTTCTTCAGGCTTTCAAATCCTCTTTCATGGTATAGAAGAGAGATCACATTCTGGCACTTCTTAAGAGTGGATGTAGTGCTCACAATATGCTCTATTGGAACTGATTCTTATTTATTTTATAATGTATATCTCTGTATATTTGTTAAAAATCAATATATGATCTAAGGCATCCTATTTCTTACCATAATTACTTAATGTATAGTTAGTTCTTTCTAACATATGACAATTAGCACTGAGAAATCAGATTTTCACTATTCCCACCCCTACAAATGATCTACATATAATGATAGCAGAAACTTGTCCACAACCAGTATTGACTGATGAATGTGTATGGGAGGTCTGACATTATTCACATGATACTTGCTCACCTCTTTCCTTTATTCTATCAGGAAAGCTTTAGGCATCAGACACTATTGTTTTATCTTCTAATCAAAACAGAGACCAGGAAATAGAAACAGTGAGAACCCACTATGTGTCAAGAAACGGGTGAGGGCTCTGTACAGGTCATCTTATTTATTTCTCTTAATCACCTAGGAAGTTAAATACTGTATTATCCTTATTTTTTAGATGTAGATAATAACAATATTTATTACTTAAGAATAGATACTAAATACCTTCCCTTAAGACATAAAGCCGGTAAGGAGCAAATTTGAATTTCTAACCCACCTGAGTCTAATTTCAAAGCCTGGATCCACCAGATCATTTTGCACATTGGTCCCTGTTTTTGATCTCCTATCTTTCCAACAAAACTATAAACATTGACGTCATTGAAGTAAAAAGGTAGAGGCAATACCAACATTACTACTACTTAATACAAGCACACATGCACATGCGCACAAACACACACACACACACACACACACACGCATATCCTTCATACTGTGGAAATAACAAATGTATTTCAAGGATTATTTTAAGTTAGAATTAAAATACAATAATTTATTCTAGCATACTAAGATTTTTATTACTGTTTTTCTTCTTCTATAGATGTATAAAATTTTTACATCATGTAATATTAGTGATTAACACATTGTGTGACATGCAATGTCTTCTTCTGAATCCTTGAAAGGCCCATGCTTTCTTTGACTTCCCTCTTAAGTGTTTCAGTAATTCACCTTTTTGACATAATGCTAATTAACAAAGAGACTCAGAAAAATTGTCTTTCTATGTATCTATCCATCTATTTTTTAACTGTTTCCGTAGACGGTTAGGCTGACTGGTAACATGTAGATCAGTGGTTCTCAACTGGGAATTATTTTTTCCACCCAGGGCAAATTTGTTAATATGTATAGATATATTTTATTGTCACAACTGTGGAGGAGAGAAGGAAGATGCTATTGACAGTTTACAGAGGCCAGGAATACTGCTAAACATTAAACAAGGCATAAGACAATCCCTAACAACAAAGAATTATCTAGGCCAAAATGTTAATAGTGCAGCTGAAAAACCAAACGCTAATGCTCACATCATTTTAGAAGGATAAGACGATGTGACTGACTTTCATGGCTATCTAGTTTCAACAGATGAAACAGATTCATAGAGTTTTCTCAAGAAGTCAAATAAGCAGAATCACAAAGACTTATTCCCAAGGGAAGTTATTGCAGAAAGGACTTAGAAGGTGTTTGTAAACAGTTACAGCCATGTAGAGGAAGGGGGTGAAAAATATTTACAGAATGTTACAGCTAAGATACTACTTATTTATTCAATTTATTGGTAGAAGTTTACATGAGAAAAAAGTAAATATAAATTATTGTCAACTGAAAACATCTAGCATAATTGCAGAAATGGTTGTAAAAGACTAAGAAGAACCAGGAAACTAAGTAAACTTTCTTTTTAATTTTTGATAAATTAAAACAAGCTTGCATTTATTAATCAGGAGTCATTGGCACCTAGAAATAAAAGACACAGCTTATGTACTCAAAGAGCTAATTTGATAGAGAGGAAGAAATTACAATTATTCTAAAGCATAATGAATAATTATATACAATGATGATTTATGCCCTGAGGTCATTCAAGTTAATAGGTTGAGACTACTTGAGGAGGAGCAGAAAGGTAGTTCTAGTTAGAATCAACACTATGTATATGGAAAAGAGTTGAAAGATAGCCTGGAATCCTGAGAGAACTAAGCTCAGGTGGCATGGCTAAGAACGTTTAACAGTGAGGCATAAAAAGGGCAAATATCAGATGATCATAGCCTTGGACTTACAAAATGTTTAGAGTTATAAAAATGGTATACGTAATGGCACATCTGACCATTGCTTGGAAAAGACAGTGCAGTATAATGGTTGAAAGAAAACAGTACATACTCTTACGCTTCTGTGAAGGAAACAATTTCAACATGGAACATTTGGAGGGAACATAGTATAAAAAGCCATGAAGGTGTGAAACTTTGATTTAGAAAATCTGATGATAAGATAAAGCCATTTAAAAGAAATATGTACAAATGTGTTAGTTATGGCATTAGTTGTAATGATAAAAAATGGTTTTCAAAAGTTGAAAAAAATCTATCCAAATATAAATTGGCATACTTAAAGTGCTTCAACATTGGCAGATGTTTAAAGCATAGTTCTTGCTAGATGAATAAAACAAATTACAAATGATTTTGTTATATAATGCCACTTTGAGATAAAATGTAACGTGCTATGTATGCATAGGAATACATTTAATTGCCTTCTTTTTAAAGCTGAATAATATTCCATTAAATATATGTGCGTGTGTGTGTGTGTGTGTGTGTGTATAAATTTTCTATATCTGTTTTATCTGTTGATGGACATTGAGTGTGCTTCCATATCTTAGGTACTGTGAATAATGCAAGGTGCTGGATATGTTAATTAACTAGATTTAATCATTCCACAAAGCAAACATATATCAAAGCATCACACTGTATCCCATGACTGTATGCAATTATGATTTGTCAACTGTAAGTAACATTTTTAAAAACAAAAGAACAAGAAATGCCTTGAAAATACAGCAAAATCTTATTTTTGAAATAAGAAATCTTAACAGTTGTTAAATTTGGGAGGTGGAGTTTTCAGTAAACTTTGTGTTTTTTTCTTTTTTCCGTTGTGTTTTCTTTGTTCTCCAAGTTTTCTACATGGATCAGGCCACTTCTGAATTATTGTTTTCAGTTACTGGTCAACATGTTTTCCAATGTATTTTGACCAGTTGGTGATCATTCTGATGAAAGAAATAAGAACAGTGAGAAAACTAGATGTGTTTTCGAATAGAGGCTATTTAGGCTGAGAAAGAGAAGCTCAATGTAGAAAATGGTAGCTGCCCTCAAATTTCTACAGTGCTTTTATATTCAAAGGAATGTAGTAAAATGTATGCTGCTCCTGAGAACAAAGCCTCCAACAGAGAGCTTACACAAAGAGAGCTTTGGCTTATTACAAAAATAACATTCTAATAATACAGTCATAGCATCCTCAGATTTCTTGGAAAGCAGGAGCCTCTCCACAACCAAAAGTTTCAAACAGAGGCTACTGACCCTCTGCCTGCAATATTATTGCACAGATTCCAGCTTCTTATGGGAATAGAATTGAGATAGCCTTAGTCTAAGATGCTTTTCCCACTTCCAAATGCTACCGTAAGTTCAGGGCTGGCATTAGAAAAGATACCAAATAAAATGGAAAAATAACTTTGCATCTCTTTATTTATCTGCCATGATTATTTGCATTTCTTTTCACGGCATGTGCATTTCTTCAAATTGTCCTTTGATTGCATGACTTAAATTGTCATTTAGGGAGTTAAAAGGGCTGTCTTGAGGAGTGCTTCAAATGCCATAGCACCTGGCTGCCTACTTATAAAAATTCATATGGGTATATGTATGCACCAGTGAAGAGTTAACATGTGTTAATTATGTGTCAATGTATGATGCAGTTTGATCTTTCACAAGCAGTCTAACCCAAAACTTAAAAGAAATAGAAAGAGCTTGATCTCCATCTCTCTCTCTCTCTGCTCTCTGCCAATGTGAGGATACAAGGAAAAGATGTCCAAGGTAGCAGGTGCTAACCAGGAAGCAGGTCCTTACCAGACACTGAATCTATGAGTACCTTGATCTTGGACCACCCAACCTCCAGAACTATGAGATATAATTTTTATTGTTTAAGTCACCCAGACAATGATATTCTGTTATAGCAGTTTAAATTAAGATATATAGATATAGATACAATTAAGATATAAATTATAGTTAGATATACTTGTAATTCTCTTGATGTACCAGAGTGGACGGACACTGCAGATTTCAATCCAAGTGAGTTCCTGAGAAATCAGTTCTTATTTACTGTCTTCCCTCTTTTGCATGTGGATTGTGAGTTTCTGGAAAGAAGTGACTATGTGATTTTGGTTTTTACCTGATAGCTTGGTGGATAGCACACAGGAAGCACTCAATAAATCACTGATGTATAAATTGAAAGCTGCTTAAAATTTAATTAGCTTTCCTGGAGTTCACAAGAAAAGAAACCTAACACTAGCTAACACCAGCTGTTACAGGTATTTTATACTACTGTTGGCAACCTTGGCTACACACGAGGATATTTGGTAGAGATTTGGTAAAGTATAATTGATGACTGCCACACTCACATTTTGAAGCAGAAACTCCAATGTAGAGCATAAGGCATCTATATTTTAATAGATTTATCAGTCATTCTGGTAATTTTGTGGTTTGAGAATCAGTTCTGTTCATAGCCATATGCTCACAAACAAGGGGCTAGATAAGTTTTCTGGATACAGGATTCCATCATTTATTCCACTATTCCAAGAAATATAGATCCTTAATTGGGATAATTCTGCTTCTCCCTACTAAAAATGATCTTTAATGCATGCACATACCTAAAATGGAAAAGAATTGCTTTTGTGTATGTCTGCGACAGCTACAGACCATTCTAAATTACAAATGTCTCAGCCTAGTCTGGTAATAACATATAATTAAAATAAATGAGTTCATCTTAAGTTATTAGATCACACCATGATTTTGCTAACCCATGAATTATGAAAATTGAAGAAAACAAATTTGCAGGGGCAAAGTTGAAGCTAAATCCTATCATTTCTCTCTGCCTCAATTTTGTTAGGATTTGATGGCAGAATCTGTGAATCAGATGCATGTTCTTCCTCCCCCACTCCCCAACAGTGAAAAAAGAAACAGCTTCTAATTTTTTTCCCCCCAATCTGCCAGCTTGTGCCATTGCTGCTAAATCATTGGCTTTCTAGATGCTCTCCTGGTAACCTTCCCATGCCTTAATTTTGAAGGAGTTGACCTCTATGAGATTTGAATGTTCTTCCCTGCTTTTCCCAACCACTCAGTTTTTCAGTGTGTGCAGCAGACTGTCAGATTTCCCACTCTACATGAAAATCTCTTTGCATTTCCTTCCTTCTATGTGTTCTGAAAAAAACCTACTCAGTCTTGGTCAACTCTGTCTCAGAGTATCCATTCTACAGCATGACACTTTATAATACTAGAGAATGGCATTATTGATTTTGAAAAATCTTCTAAATACATCAAAAGCCAGATATTTCCACACTAAGTTTTATCACTCCCATCTGACGGGGAAGGACCTCATTCATGGCTATTTCCAGAGAATGGAATCTCCGTCATCTAGTTGGCTAGCATTAAATATTTATTGAATAAGCAGATACATCAAGATGATAGTTTTGGTACAATAAATACAAAGAACATATTATTTGTTCTGATTAATAAGTCCAGACTCAATTTTTTCAAGCTTAGTAATGTGTGTAACTATGAAAAAGGCAGGACTGATGATCTAAAAAATATGACTAGCCAAGACTGTCTTACTAGAGGAAGATTTGGTTGCGAAAAATGTTTGCAATCTGAGAATAAAGTGTATACTTAGAGAAATTAATATCTAATACATGTAATTTTATCAAAAAATATATTTTCAAATTAGAAGCAAGTCTCTAGATGTCAAATTTATAAACAATTTTTAGGCCCCAAAGTAACAAATGCACACAGAGACTCAACAGTCAAGACTTGTCTCTAAAATTATTAGTTACTAAAGGGCTGTAGTCTGTGAAGTGCTAAATCTAATATAATTACTTTATTCTATGATTTTTTTTCATAAGGAACATTTAAGTACAAAGTAATACTTTGAATGCTATAATTCTATTTTTATTCTAATAAGCACTGAAAAACTTTGCATTATTTTTCAGAAGCTTTGTATTTGTTTTAAAGTAGCTGTCACCCATACGCTGTATCTATGTATATGTGTATTTATTTATAAATTCTCAGTAGAAGTAACTACAAATTTTATCAAGGTTATTACATTTTAGTATTGAATACTAAATCTTTGATGTAGGATTTATCATTAAAGTTTCATTTCAGATTTTTTTCTAAATAGCAAAAAATACAACAAAAACTTTAAATTTATATAATATAAATGAACAGAGAATTTGAAAATGTCAGATATATTAATTTAATAAAGTTGTAAAAGATTCCTTTTAGTGGTCACAATTCTTCTTCTTCTTCTTTTTCTTTTTTTTCTGAGACAGCGCCTTACTCTGTTGCCCAGGCTGGAGTGCAGTGGCATGATCCCTGCTGATTGCAACCTCCGCCTCCCGAGTTCAAGTGATTCTCCTGCTTCAGCCTCTGGAGTGGTTCAGATTACAGATGTAAGCCACTATACCTGTCTAATTTTTTACATGTTTAGTAAAGACAGTGTTTCACTATGTTGGTCAGACTGGTTTTGAACTCCTGACCTCAAATGATCTGCCACTTTGGTCCCAAAGTGCTGGGATTACAGGCATGAGCCACCATGCCCAGCCTGATTCATTTTTAAAACTGAAACATAACACATCAGCATAAATAGTGGCAATACAGTCATTGGTAATTGATTTGAAATTATATATATATATATACACACAGAGAGAGAGAGAGAGAGAATTTTAAGTAATTCAACTATTTTATAATAATACTAAAATTTAAAAATAGGTTAACTATATTATTCGCCTTGGGTTCAATTTTTGGTTTATTGCAAAGATGTTGATTGAATGGCATGTGCCTCTTCCGTCTTAAGTACTGGGAAAGCAAAGATGAATCAGATACAGTCCTGCTCACAATAAGCTTTTAATCTAGTAGGGTAGTCAGATATATAAATCAACAATTCCACTAATAGCTTTATGTAAAAAAAAAAAAAAAGTATTAGAAACCCTGAGGTACTAGGGAGGGCATTACAGGGCATATAAAGCTTTAATTGTGTCTCAGAGAAAAAGTAGGAGTATGCAAGTAGATAAGAACAGCATTCCTAAGGAGAAATAGCACATGTGAAATCAAAAAGGAATAAAATATCACAGCATGTCTTGGAAACTCAAAGAGGCTTAGTATTTATGAAAGCCAAGTAGTAGTAAAGGGTTCTGGGGATGTACATAAATGCCAGACTATAAAAGGGTTAGTGTTATATCTCAGACCAAAAACATCTCTTGCTTTCTTTTTTAAGGGCACTAGGTAGTCATCTGAAGTAATCAAGCAAAGCCACCTCCCTTCCAGTAGACATATCTTTCAAAAAACCATAGTACTGACATTATATATCAGGCTATTGAAATAGTTCTCATGAGAGTCAAACTAATTAGAATAGGAAGAAAAGAATTAAGACTACCTGTTTTTGATGTTAATAACTTTGGAAAACTACTGAATGTATCAGGTAAGGAAAGTGAAGATACAGGAGCAGTTCTAAATGTTCTTTTTGGGAGCCATGGAAAATTATATCTCAATGATGGTGGAGACAAAGAAAAAGTTTGTAAGGCAAAGATAATAAACTCACTTTTAAATACATATTTTGAATTATATTTGTGATATCCAGATGGTGTTTCCATTCACAGTTTGGTATATATCGTCCTGATATACCAGTCCTATACATATATATATATTTGATATATATAGTCCTTTGATATACGCAGTCTTGATCATAGCAAAAAGTTATAGAGTGGACACAGACTTATAAATCATTAGTAGCTACATAGATTTTGAAAAAGAAATAGAAATAGAAAAACTGGTGAGACTGAGCGTAACTCTGACTAGAAACCGAGAAAAAGCATACCAGTAAATACTGGAGCAGATCATCACAATTTAAAAATTATCAGATTTCCATATTGTTCAGTTACAGACAACATTATAAAAGTTCATTTTGTAAAACCGAGGTCAAATGTACACAGAGGTAAATAAATGCAGAGCTCTTAAGTATATGACCTGACGAGCTTCATTCTATTTATCATCTATCTTATTTATATATCTGTATAATTATCACTTCAGTCATGATACAGAATATATCCAGCATCCCAAACAGTTCTTTTATGCCCCTTCCCAGCCAAAGACCACCTCTTTTCCTCACTCCATAAGAAATTACACAACTAATTTTTCCCACTTTAGATTTGTTTTATTTTCTTGAAGTTTTACAGAGTTACAGATTATGCATTGTCTGGTCTCGTTCATTCTACATAACATTTTTTAGCTTTATGCCTTTGTATATATCAACAGTTAATCTCTTTTGCATTTATGTTCATGAGAGACATCAGTCTCTAATTTCATTTTCTTCTAATGCATTTATCAGATATTTATTGGTATTAGGGTTATGGTAGCCTCATAAAAAGAAATAGAAAGGTTCACTCTTTCCCCACTAGTTTCTAAAAATATATTGTGAAGAACTGGTATTAATTCCTTCTAAAATATGTGAAATTCACTAATGAAATTCACTAATGAAAAAAGTTTATTATGTAACTAAATAGTAATTCTATTTTATTAAAAATATTAGCTCCATTAAAACACTACTGGACTCAGAATATATGTTTGTAGTAGTTTTTTAAATACTCTTTTACAAATTAATATTTTGATGAAGAGCAACAAACTTGTCATTTATATCTTGTTCTCTTTCACACTGTTACAACATATATATATATATTTATTTAGTAACAAAATACCTTCAATCAATTGTATAAGAGTGGGTATACATGTCAAAAAATATTCTGGAAGTAGAAAACACTAACAAAAAGTGTTATACCTTCTCATATGGAGACAAAAGAAAAAAAAAACAGGAAAAAACCTAATTAAAAAGAAAAAAGTAATTTACCTATGTTACTACATTTAGGAGCACATCAACTCCCACACATTCAGAATTGTTTTCTTGAAGAAGCTTTGTATTATTAACATTTTCCCCACTGGACCTGCATATACACAACATAAACAGAGCATCAGAAGCTGTCAATCACAAACCTAAATATAGCTCTAGGCTGTCAAGTTTCTGGTTCCCAGGAGTAACAACAACAAAACCTATTTAATGAGGACTTTGCTGTTAAAGTCTTCTCTGGGAAACACTTGTGCTATCTTGTAATTTATCATAAACTTTATTTTTGATATTCTGCATCTGGTAAGAGGTATAAGACTAAAACTGCTTGAACAGGAACAGAAACTGTGAATACATAAAATGCAAACAAATTCACTGCTGTTTTATCTAAAAGTTATTTCATCTGTTAATTTCTGGAATTCTAAATCCTTGGTAGTCTGCTCCCTTAACTTGTTTTAACAAACATGCCCTGAATTTTCATCAATATAAGCTGTTTGGGAAGGAATAGGAAAGATAAAATATCTGTTCATTACTAGAAATGTGTAGAAAATCAGGAATATAAAAGTAAGCCACTATCTTGAGTAAATATAAAAATGAAACAGATGCTTATTAATTAAGTGTAGGCAGGTGATGACAAGGCACTGAGACACATTGCACCAGCTGTGAAGAATTTAGACAGCTTTTATCCTACCAGACCATTTATTTATTATGCAACAGACACCTTATGCAGTAGAAAAGGTGACAAAACAAAATGATAAAAGAGCTAAGATTTCAGTTTTCTAAACTTTGAACACTACTTGGTTTGGTTTTATCTGCTTTTCCAAGGAATAATCTGACTTCTATGGTTAAGTTTTAAGAATGCTATAGTTTGTTTTTTTTTCCACTGGAAATTGTATGACTACATTATTATTTATGGAGTTTTATTGCACATAATATGCCAAGAAGATAGACAGCTCTGCTTTAAGTATAGAATCAACTTTTACAAAGAGTTCATAATAATAGTGAGGATTTGGAAAGAAGTAAAATATCTAGGGAGAGAAAAAAACCTATGAAAACACAAATCCACTAATCCACAGTATGTAGCAAATCTATATAACAGTAAATTTTTGAAAATGAAAAATAAAATTTAAATGGCTTCTTGTAAGACTCTGTGATGACCAATCCATCTCATTTTTAAAATTCTACTTCTGCTCAGCTTAGTGGCAATCGAATTTCTTCATTTAGGCAATTTGATAATGGGCTATGAGGGAAGTCCAATCAATTCAAACTTGGTTTTTTCCTCTTGTGCTCCCATGTTCCCACATAGAACTGGATTCCAATAACATTGATTGACAGTTGATCCTTAGTTCCTAAGCTTTTTTTTTAAGTTGTTATAACTTTTCTATCTGACTTTATTTTTTATAATATATGATTTTCTTTGGATTTAATTGTCCACTGGTACACCAGGGCTTTTGATCTCATATTTTTCAATTATCTTACTTATCTCAAAAGGAACAAAAAAACAAAAGTCTTTTAAAGATAATGAACAAACATGTATAATGGAGAAATGGAGTTAGAACTAAATGAGAAATATAGTTTCTACATCAGTGATCAAAAAAATAAACTTATCTACAAGTTTATTTCTTCCAAATATGAGAACATTAAAGGCCAGAAATAATGTAAATCTGGTGCTTTTGTTTTGATTAGGACAAGTAAGTACAATTTTCCTAGAAAACAATCTAACAATCAGCACGAAGAATCAATGTAACATTCAGATCTTCAGTTTATTATATTCCCTTCCTATAAGTTTATACTAAAAGAATTTTAAAAGGTGAAAAAGTTTATTTCTGAAAATTTAAAAAGTTTAACAAATTAAAAGGTTAGTTTCTACAAATTTAAAAAAATTCAACTGAATTACCAATTCCTATGACCTTTATGACAACTATTAAAATACAATTGTGAAAAATATCAACTACCATATGCAACTTATATTATTGGGATTTACCAATCGACATTTAAGGGAATAATATCCATTTGTGAATTCCATCTATATATATTGTTTCTCAAAGCCATACAGAGGAGAGAAAAAATGTCGGAGATCTCAGACAAAAGTGAGAAGAGATGGAGAGACAATAATATGAAAACACAATTAAGGCATTTTCATAAGTATCCAGAAAATGTGGAAACAATGACCAATTATCCATGAATCAGTAACTAAGGTAGCATCTTGTAGACACTAAATCGATCACTTAGAAGACACCACCAATATCTTCTAGCTCTTGAGGTATGGGAAAGAATGCCAAGGAGGGGGGCTTCTTGCATATTTGTCATCAATTTCCACTACTCATAACGCCTCAATAAAGCTACTCATGTCATGATAAGAGGATATTTAGAAACTCTGAATGTTACCATGTAATATATATATATATATATTATATATATGCATATACATTCAAACTACTTCTTACTCTGCTTGAACAGTTGTAATGCATCTTTCCAGATCTGCAAGTACACAGCTGACGCTAAACAAATTAGGTTATTCCATAAAATTTACCTATACACAATGACAAACAGATAAATGAGAAAAAGGGTACACATTTTTGTGTAAGTAAATGAGAAAACATGCTTGAAAGACATAGTATATGAGTTTTAAATTACTATATGAAACAACTGTCTTAATATATCTTGGGAAAAAGGGGGAGAATGGTAAAAATAAAAAATGAAAACAGCTAATGCTTTGGGGTAATTAATTTCTATATCTCCTTTAGTTTTACTGTAATGCCATCCATGGAAGAAATAGAAGTTCATAGTAACAGAAATAAAAGCCTTTGATTACGTGCCTGAAGAGTACTTTGAAAGGAAAACTCTAAAATTCTAAATCAAAGAAAAATAATGCATCTTCAAGGGCAAAAGCATCTGAGGACAAATCTATGAAAAATTTCAGGTATGACTTAGCCTACACTAGTGTTTCAAAGATGATTTTCGAAAGTCAAAACATTTAGCTGGTCACCTAGCTAATCTGGGTGCTGTAGTTCTTGAATAGAGGACCATGGATGAAGCAGGGAGGCATAACATGATCATATCAGCATGTGTCACTCAATAAATATACTGAAAGGTAAATTCCCACCGAAAGATCTCCTGATGCTCCATCTCTGCCAACAGAGATGCTCCCGAACACAGCAGAACGTGTTAAAGATACGATGAAATACTATTCAACCCTAAAAAGAAATGAAATAATGTCTTTGGTCCCAACATGGATGGAATTGGAGGCCACTGTCTTAAGGGAGACAACTCAGAAACAGAAGCTCAAAGACTATATACTCTTTCTTAGAAGTGGGAGCTAAACAGTGTGTAAACATGGACATAGAGTGTAGAATAATAGGCATTGGGAAGTTGGAAGGGTAGGAAGAAGAGAGCGGGCTCAGGGGTGAAAAATTACTTAACGGGTACAATGTACATAATTCAGGTGATGGTTACACTAAAAGCCCAGACTTCACCCCTATGCAATATGTCCGTTTAGCCAAACTGCACTTGTACCCCTTAATTTTTTTTAAAGATACAGCAGGTAAATTTTGTCCATACTATTGAATGTTTGGATAAAATTTGAGTAGATGCTGTTTAGAAAGACTAAATATGACTTGGAGGACAGTAACCAGGGGAATGACCTTTCCAATTCTATCTAGCAGACATTGTTCAATTTATACTGTGCCATTCTCTCAGTGACAATTTCAGAGGTTTTCTCACAGCCCTGACACTCACTTAATATGACTATAAACCATAAATCAAGTAGCCTTCTTAGATGAATATAAACAAAATGTTTGTGCAAGCAAAAGAAAGAGTAGGCTGAAAGAAGAAGACTATAAAAAAAATGGAACTCTCAGAAATTGATATCAAGGCATCTTAACTCATTATTTGGTAGCAGCTAAGCATAAATGTATAGTCAAAAGTCTTATATGATAATAAGTGAATTATGATGAAATAAAAGGCTGTTAGACCAAAAGAGCAGAATATGTATGTTTCATATGATCAAGTCAGTTTGAAGACAATATTAAAGATGAAATTTCAGTTGATAGCATTATTTTTTATTCCTTTATTTCTTTAATATTGATTATGATAAAAATGACTTCCTATAGTTTAAATGCTTCAAATATTTACTCAAAAGCATAGATATATTGTCATTCATTATCTATCTAAAAATAAGTGTTTGCAATCCCTTAATCATTCTCTGGATATGTGCTTTAATCTTTTTCCCATAAACCAGGTCACCATTGATAGCCTCTGTTCAAAACATTTTACAATCTTGTTATTGTATTGTCAAGAGGCAGACAGTGATTTCACAGCTGAACTTGCCAGAGTCCTACAAGGTTTCACCTACAGAGTCAAGGAACCTACTTTTGCAACCTACTCTTCTTTTCCACCAGGCTTGAGTGATTGCATGTCTGAGACTATTAAGGAATTCCGGCAGATGTGCATGACAGTGCTATTTGTCTCAAACAGTTCTCTCTGAAATGTGATAAAGTTATTGCTAGAATTTTGCACAAAGTAAGCTTAATCTACCATTTTCTAGTAGTTACCCTTTATATCATTGTTTGTCTTTTAAAAAGCTATTAAGTGCATAACAACTTAAAGCTACACAAGTTTTCAAGCAATGATACACCTTTAGCACCACAGAGACGTAAGTTAATTGTATCATGAAAAATGCACTTTTATTTTTAACAAAACTATTTTCACTTGAACTTTATTTTTTTAACAAAATAGATTACTTTTTACTTGGATTTCTGTATTGTATTCACTAGATGGCAGAGTAAGCAAGTCAAAATATTATAAAATAGAGTTTTAACAAACTATTCCTGAAATCCTGAGAGAATAAGGATTGTTGTGGCCCAGGGAAATCAGGGAATGTTTCAGAGAGGAAGTGAATTTTGTGTACAAGTGGCATGTGTCCTTTCCGGATCAAGGCTTAGAAGAAGCATCTCTGCCTCCTTCATATTCTGTCTTTCACCATCTGCCAGGGGGATGCAGAGGACTTGAGGTCCTAAGAGATGGAATAACACAGAGTGGGGAAGTTTGGATCACATGTCTGAGGAAATCTACCTGCCATCAAGATTGTTAAGAAAGCAAGACATAATCTTCCAATATGTTAAACCACAAAAGTGTTCGAGGCTATTCACTAAACCAGTTTGCATATTTCTAACAAAAATGCTTAATGCTGACTTTATTTCCCTTAAAAATAACATGTTTATTTCCTCTTATTTTAAGTGTTACACTATTTATCCAAGTAAGTTCTGCTTTGGAATGAGTCCTGGGCATAACAAATAACACTCTTGGTGTTGCCAAAATACAAGAGTGTAATTTCTCTTTCCATATAAGTAAGACTTCCTATGTTATCACCTTTATTTTTCTTATTCATTTATATTTATGAAATACTTACTGATATTATACAAGCTTCATAACATGTCTTCATTCCTGTCTTGATGGTTACATTGACAGCATATTGCTGTCAATGTAAAAAAAACTCTGGCTGCTGGATCCCTCCTTCCCTATTTCAATCTCTTTAATCCCACATCTGCAAAAGCATATCTTCATCAAATCCTCCAATAAGCCTTTCATATATGTAAAAGAAAGACGTTTTACAGGTGGATTCTTATATTTAAATTTGAAGGAATTCTACTAGTGTATCGCTTTAATTTCTATTTTAACATCTGTAATCATTCCATTTAAATGTGGAAATCATATTGTAAAATGCTAGAAAAATATGGAAGTTCCCATTTCCACGTATCAGTGACATCCACTACCTTCTTCATTTGCAATTAATTATTTTTGTTTGTTTGTTCGTTTTAAGATGGAGTTCTATTCTTGTCATCCAGGCTGGAGTGCAATGCATGATCTCGGCTCACTGTACCCTCTGCCTCCCGGGTTCAAGCAATTCTCCTGCCTCGGCCTCCTGACTATCTGAGTTTACCAGTGCCCACCATCATGCCCAGCTAATTTTTGTATTTTTAGTAGAGAGGGGGTTTCATCATGTTGGTCAGCCTGGGCTCAAACTCCTTGCCTCAGGTAATCCACCTGCCTTAGCATCCAAAGTGCTAGAATTGCAAGCATGAGCCACCGCGCCTGGCCCACTTTGACTTCTCTTCCCTTCTCTCCTCTCCTCTTTTCTCTTCCACCACTACTTCTTCCTCTCCTCCTCTCTTCTCTTCCACCACTACTTCTTCTTTTCTTCTTCTTCTTCTCCTCCTCCCCCTCCTCCTCTCCCCCCCTCCTCCTCCTCCTTCTTCTTCCCCTTCACCTTCCCCTTCTCCTTCTCCTTCTTCTCTCTCTCTCAATCTCTCCCCCCATTTCTCCTTTTCTCCCTCTGTTTTTTTTTTTTTTTTGATATAGTGTCTTCCTTTGTTGCTACCCAGGCTGGAGTGCTGGAGTACAGTGGTACGATCTGAACTCTTGGCTCACTGCAACTTCTGCCTCCTGGGTTAAAGCAATTCTCCTGTCTCAGCCTCTCAAGTAGTTGGAATTACAGGTGCACACCACCACACCTGGATAATTTTTAAATTTTTAGTAGAGACAGAGTTTCACCATATTGGTCAGGCTGGTCTCGAACTCCCGACCTCACGTAATCCACCTGCCTTGGCCTCCCAAAGTGCTGGGATTATGGGCATGAGCTACCACACCCAGCCAATTATTAATTCTTACTGGAAATTTTGCTTCCATGTAGGGAAATTGGCTTTAGGTATTACTTTACAAAAACATATTTATCACCTAACACAAGGCCTGCCTCTACGTAATTCTTCAGTCCAGCATTTTATGAAGAATGACAATTCAGATAGAGTGGCTAGAATGAAAAATTTTGTGCAAAGATTTTTCTGCATTATCCTTTTTGTATTTATCTCTTTGCCAACATGTAGCTAATATATTAAACTGGATCTTTTACTGTTGGGACAAGAGTGGTCTGATGCTCTCACACTGTACATGAATGGGCCTGAATCCTCTAAGGGGATGCACACATCTTGGTTACTTTACTCCAGGAATGTCTGTTGAAATTTGACTTTTAGACATCTCTGGGGAAATGGATAAGTGCTGGATGAGATATTTTGGATAGGCGGAATCTTACATTGCACAATGCAGTAGAAACTGATTCCATACTCTAGTCTTAAAATGTATCCTGTGCGCTTCCCAAAATGTTACCTTGCCTCCAAGCACAATCTTGTTTTTCTCAAAATTTTAAGGTAGATTTGCAGCAAAGGGCTTAGATGTAGACAGTGCATGAAATGTAAGTGAAAATAAGATTCTAAGATATCCCTCTTGCATGAAGTATTTCTACTTTAACTTCATCATTTTCAGAAATGTTTTATCAATTTCAAATAAGTAAAACTGTAATTTGTATTCATTAAACCAGAGAATAAATCTCATAGAAGATGAACAACATTTTTAGAAATATGTATATTAACACATTAAAATATCTTAAATATACACACCTAATAATAATAATTATGATAGATGGCCTATGTTTTGGTGGTGGAATTGAGGAAGTTAGACAGACAAAAACAAAAGTGACATTAATTTATTACCTGCTATGTAATCATAATCTTTTTATTTATGCATATATCCTCTCATTTAATCCTTAAAACATCTCTAAGATAGTTATTATAATGGACACAAATTACAAAACAAATGAGAAAATAATGTCCTATAAATGACAGTGAGAAAAATAGAACATTAAAGAGTCAAACAGCCTGAAGATATGACAATGAAACAAGAGACTGTGAGATTTGACTGATGGATTTGGAGAAAGAAAAAAAAAAAGAACCACAAAGAACTTCTAGGAATGAAGAATATAATTAAATGATAAACTAAATGAATGGGTTAAACAGTACATTAGACATTTCACAGCAGAAGAAACAACGATAGGTACTAAAATATGAAAACATTTTCAATCTTCTTAGATATCAGAGGAATGTAAATTTAACCTAGTAAGATACATTTTAATATGTATCAGGTTGACATAATTTTGTAGTCAGGCAACATTAAGTTAATTAATACAGAACAATGAGTGACCCTCCTACATACCAGTGAGAATGAAAACTAGCATGTCAACTTTGGAAAATAATGTATATTATCTAGTAATTTACAACATGGACACACCCTATTACCCAAAAATTAAACACCTAGATATATAACAGGGGGGAGTTTTGCATATGCATATCAATAAATATTTAAGAATGTTCAAAGTTGTCTTATTTGTAACAAATACTGGTAACAATCCAGTTGTCTCTCGATACTGGAATGATTAAGTTGAGGTATATTTGTTCAATTCAAAGTATATCAACATCCTTAAAATTAAAAAGTATAATTTGAAGTAAAAAGAAAATTACATAAAAGCATATATTATGATGCTATTTATATAAGATTCAAAAACAAAATAGAGGCTGGGGATGCCGCTGAATAGCCTATTATACACAGGACAGACCTTCACAACACATTTTAGGCCCAAATATCAGTGGTGGCAAGATGGAGGAACTTTTTCTAAAGAAAAGTGAAAGCATGATTAATACCAATATTGGGAAATTTTTAAAATATGGAATTAGCATTTTTTATTTTTCTCTTTTCATTTTTCTTTTTACTAATGCTGTCTTTATTTAAAATGTTGATACCTTTTTCATTATGTATTTCTAAGTTGATTATAACTATTTTAACATATTGCATTAAAACATTATTTATTTTGATTACTGTTTTTTGGCACCCGCTTAACGTTTGGAGCCTGAGAGTGAGCTTCCCAGGCCTCACTGCAGTTTCAGCCTTAGGGAAGGAGACAGGTAGAAGGATAGAGGGGATAGAGAGCTTCAGAAATATTGGCCAGGCACAGTGGTTCATGGCTGTAATCCCAGCAATTTGGGAGGCTGAGGCAGTTGGATAACAAGGTCAGTAGTTCAGGACCAGCCTGGCCAAGATGGTGAAATCCTGTCCCTACTAAAAATACAAAAATTAACTGGGTGTGCTGGTGGGCACCTGTAATCCCAGTTACTCAGGAGGCTGAGGCAGGGAATTCCTTGAACCAGAGAGATGGAGGTTGCGGTGAGCTGAGATTGCACCACTGCACTCCAGCCTGGGCGACAGAGTAAGGCTCTATCTTAAAATTTAAAAAAATGATATTCTATTTCTTATTCTGAGGTATAGATACAGGTGGAGTTCACTTAATGATTTTTTTTACGAAACTTTCCATATAGCTTACATACGGTTTTTATATATGTAATTAAAACTAAAATGAATTTAAAAGATCAATTAATAATTAATTTACATGCTCTAAATGTATATTACGAATCAACTATTAGACGTCTGCTGTCTATTATTAAATAGTATACACACATCACCTATGATTTTTGTTTGGGTCAATAATAAAAGAACACTAAAAACGCACATATTGATGTTTCTCCTATAAATCCACAAATGTTATAGATGCTTATAAAATTTATTCTAACACCTAACTTACTTCTGTTCACAATAAAGCTCAAATTTTTTGATGGTGTCAGAAGTATAAGGAGTAAATTCACTTCGACTGTGGTTTCTTATTTCTTGAATCCTAAAAAGCAGTGATTTGACATGCAAGTGCAACTCTTCTATCTCTTTCTGTTTCAATAAGAAAATTCTCTAACACTTCTTTTCATTAGAAGAATAAGCATCTTTCATGTATTCAATTTCTGTCTTCCATGGGATGTTCACTCTAGTGATAGCTTTTCATTCATTCCTCTATTAGTCAAAAAATAAAAATCCAGAACATATTCATTATAAGGTCATTTCTTCTTTATTGTTATTGGCCTGCAACTGTAATCCTACAATTAGGACAATAATATTACAATATAGTATAGAATTTTTTTCATTCTCATTTACTTGAAGCTCTTGTTCCTTATTTCAATTAAGTGCTCAAGTGGGATTGAAACTAGATTTCCACCAGATTTTACTTTGCTTTACCCCAAATTTCTATAGAAGTTGTATTTGCTTGTGAAACATGTTTAAATGATTTAGATTTAAGTTATACTCTTTTTTTTGGTACATCTAGTACAGACATTACATTTTACTGGCCTCTTCCAGGCCAACACATACACACGGGCACAAATACATACAAACACACACACTACACAAAGATTAGCCCCTGAGACCTGAAAGAAAATTAGAAACCTAACTCAACCTCCTCCTCCTGCAAAGCTCAAAGCCAGTTAATGAGTGGTTTGTATTCCCAGGGCTGAGGTCTTGAAAGAGGGATGTGAACAGAAGGCAAGTATATTTCTGTTAATCTTTCCTCAGCATACCACACATTTAAAATTGAGCACAGCATTCTTTACATTTAGCCATGAAGAGAGTATCAAAATACTGCAGGAGGCCACCACCAATATATCTGAGTTGGTACTTGAGATGAGCTTAATGCCTTCTCTGTCCAAGAGGAAAACATGAAATTTCATTCAACTAAACAGTCTAAAGCTCTTTGTCAGATTAAGGTCAAATCTTCACAGTAGTCATGATGATGGCTGGGCGTGGTGGCTCATGCCTGTAATCCAAGCACTTTGGAGGCCAAGGCAGGCGGATCACCTGAGGTCGGCAGTTCAAGACCAGCCTGAACAACATGATGAAATCCCATCTTTTTTTTAAAAAAGAAAAAAGAAAAAAAAGTAACCACATGTATATAATAATGGCCTATCATATGTCCAGGCCATTGGGAGTTAACCAAAACAAAGCTCCATTTAAGAAGGGGATGCAAGGGGAATAATGATTATGGAAACCCTGTGCTTAAGAAAGTTGGAGCAGCTTAAGGAGCTTTCAAGATTCTCCCTTAGCCCTTGGAATCTTATTGAGCAGGCAACAGCTTTGAAAAACCTGTCTCTTCCCACAGATGCTTCTGTTTAAAGGCCTATGACATAACACACACAAAACCTGTGGTAATTTTCTTTCGGGAGTTAGTTCTATTTTTCTGTTAATATAACAAATTTAGTGATTGAGAAGACACAATTATTAAATAGATTCTATTCTGACCAGAAACTATTATACTTTTATTAGTAAAGAAGGAAAACACAGAGAATGACTGTTTTTGGAAACAGCCTTTGCACAGACTTCTGAATATTCTTTCTTATGTATAGGGTCTCAGTAAAGGCAGACTTAAAAATACAAGTAATGTAACACACAATAAAAACAAGCAAGCACACAAACAAATGAAAAATCCAAAGAGTAAACTAATTTTTCTCTGCATCTCTCTCATCTTTACCTACAGTTTCTTAATTTTCACTACACAAGAGGTTTGAAAGAAATTTAGTTACCTTTTAATTTTAAAATTTAGTTTTTAGAATAAAATATTTTAAAATGCAATATGTATCTTATGGGAGCAGTATTATTTTGTCATTTCAACATTTTTAGCCTTTAGTATTTTAATTAAGCAGTGAATTTGATAAATCTTATTCAATATAAATGTCATGTTCTAGTGATTTTTATAAGCAAAGTCACATACTTACCTTTCCCTCTAAGAGAGACAGTGTATAAAACCTTAGATTAGAGTGAATTAGAAATTAGAATAAGAAAACATACAAGAACGTGTAGTCCAAATCCATTCACAAAATAATTAGAGAGTATACTCCATTAGCGGCATAAAGAAATGTCTGGGATAATGTTCACCAAATACACTGACTATTTAAAAATAGGGAACCTTGGTCTTGGTGATTTATAACATTCTACATGTTGTTTCTATGTGGCTTGAATTGTTAATAATAGTAATATATTTATTACAAAAACAGTTAAGATTCTTACTATGAAGCAAAATGAAATATGCATATAAGACAAGTCTTGAAGTTAAACAATATGGTAAGAATACTGGATTTGATATATTTAACAATATACAGGGAGAAATTAAAAGTAAGAAGAAAAATTGTTGCTGCATTTTATTTATCCACTAACATTGCACTAATAACAAACTGAGGCACGATATGAAAGTTAAAAGCCCAAATTCAAAGCTTTGCCACAAACGGTAACTTCTTAATAAAAGATGTAT
Source organism: Cheracebus regulus (assembly GCA_963574635.1). Lineage (NCBI taxonomy): Eukaryota > Metazoa > Chordata > Mammalia > Primates > Pitheciidae > Cheracebus > Cheracebus regulus. Next base: position 163,560 of record CAUYQU010026969.1, on the reverse strand, counting down.
TTAAAAAATACTAAATCAGAAAGGAATGAAGGGAGGTCTGACAGATATCTTCATTCATCTCTCAGTGAAAACAAAATGAAGAGGTGTAAGAAAACCTATGTATCTTCTCCAAAAGAATACTCCAATAAATCAAACCCTCAATAGCATGTAAAGTTTTACAGTTAAGGTAATTTAAAGAAGGAGGTATTTCAAATAGTCTATCCCAATTTTGTTGTAAGTTCTCTAAGCATTAGATTGAGTTCTTATAGGTAAATATTGCTCCACACCTGCTCTTACAGAAATTTTTCTTGGGCATGAGTCTGTCAAAGATTCTTTTTCCAGCTTGAGATTTGGGAGTTAATTTCTATTCATGCTGAAATCACTGGCATTCATTGGATTTACCCCGCTCTGATTTACCAGTAAAGAAATGTAAGTTAAATTCTAGCAAGAATGAGAGGCCCATTTGTGTAGCGTTAACTCCTTCAAGGTAAAAAGTTGGAGAGAAAGGTCTGAGTAAATTGGATAGCAAAGCTTTTGATAAAGGTTTCCTTAAATTGGTTCTGGATTTCCTATTAATCAAATAAATTTGAAAATATTTTTACTTTTTTTAAAAAAACACATTAATCTTCTAGTTTTTTCATATATAAAAATCAAATAATTTTTTTTCAATTGTACTTTAGGTTCTGGGGTGCATGTGCAGATCATGCAGGATTGTTGCACAGGTACACACATGGCAAGGTGGTTTGCTGCCTTGATCCCCCCATCATCTACATCTGGCATTTCTCCCCACGTTATCCCTCCTCAACCTCCCCACCCACCTGCTGTCCCTCTCTTGGTCACACCCAGCAGACCCCTATGTGTGATGCTCCCCTCCCTGTGTCCATGTGTTCTCATTGTTCATCACTCACCTATGAGTGAGAACATGCAGTGTTTGATTTTATTTTCTTGTGTCAGTTTGCTGAGAATTATGGTTTCCAGATTCATCCATGTCCCTATAAAGGACACAAACTCATCATTTTTTATGGATGCATAGTATTCCATGGTGTATTTGTGCCACATTTTCCTTGTCCAGTCTATCATCAATTGGCATTTGGGTTGGTTCCAGATCTTTGCTATTGTAAACAATGCTGCTATGAACATATGTGTGCATATGTCTTTATAACAGAATGATTTATAATCCTTTGGGATTATAATCCTAGTGGAATTGCTGGGTCAAATGGAATTTCTATTTCTAGGTCCTTGAGGAAATGCCACACTGTCTTCCACAATGGTTGAACTAGTTTACACTCCCATCAACACTGTAAAAGTGTTCCTATTTCTCTACATCCTCTCCAGCATCTGTTGTTTCCAGATTTTTTAATGATCACCATTCTAACTGGCGTAAGGTGGTATCTCAATGTGGTTTTGATTTGCATTTCTCTAATAATCAGTGATGATGAGCATGTTTTCATATGCTTGCTGGCTTCATATATGTCTTCTTTTGAAAAGTGTCTGTTCATATCCTTCACCTACTTTTGGATGGGTTCGTCTGTTTTTTTCTTGTAAATCTGTTTTAGTTATTTGTAGATTCTGGATATTAGCCCTTTGTGAGACAGGTGGAATGCAAAAATTTTTTCCCATTCTGTTGGTTGCCAGTTCACTCTAATGATAGTTTCTTTTGCTGTACAGAAGCTCTGGAGTTTAATTAGGTCCCATTTGTCTATTTTGGCTTTTGTTGCCAATGTTTTTGGTGTTTTAGTCATAAAGTCCTTGCCTATGCCTACATCCTGATAGTTTTGCCTAGGTTTTCTTCTAGGGTTTTTATGGTGTTAGATCTTATGTTTAAATCTTTAATCCATCTGGAGTTAATTTTAGTGTAAGGTATCAGGAAGGGGTCCAGTTTCTGCTTTCTGCACACTGCTAGCCAGTTTTCCCAACACCATTTATTAAACAGGGAATCCTTTCCCCATTGCTTTTGTCAGGTTTGTCAAAGATCACATAGTTGTAGATGTGTGGCATTGTCTCCTGGGCCTCTGTTCTGTTCCATTGGTCTGTCTCTCTGCTTTGGTACCAGTACCATGCTGTTTGATTACAGTAGCTTTGCAGTATAGTTTGAAATCAGGTAGCATGATGCCTCTGGCTTTGTTCATTTTGCTTAGGATTGTCTTGGCTATGCAGGCTCTCTCTTGGTTCCATATGAAGTTTAAAGTCTTTTTTTCCAGTTCTATGAAGAAGGTCATTGGTAGCCTGATGGGGATAGTGTTGAATCTGTAAATTACTTTGGGCAGTATGGCCATTTTCATATTGTTTCTTCCTAACCATGAGCATGGAATGTTTCTCCATCTGTTTGTGACCTCTATTTCCTTGAGCAGTGGTTTGTAGTTCTCCTTGAAGAGGTCGTTTACATCCTTTGTTAGTTGTATTCCTAGGTATTTTATTCTCTTTGTAGCAATTGTGAATGTGAGTTTGCTCATGATTTCACTCTCTGTTAGTCTGTTATTGGTGTATTAAAATGCTTGTGATTTCTGCACATTGATTTTGTATCCTGAGACTTTGCTGAAATTGCTTATCAGTTTAAGGAGATTTTGGGCCGAGATGATGGGGTCTTCTAAATATACAATCATGTTGTCTGCAAATAGAGACAGTTTGATTTCCCTTTTCCTAATTGAATACACTTTATTTTTTTTCCTTGCCTAATTGCTCTGGCTAGAACTTCCAATACTATATTGAATAGGAGTGGTAAGAGCAGGCATCCTTTTCTAGTGCCAGATTTGAAAGAGAATGCTTCCACTTTTTGCCCATTCAGTATGATATTGGCTGTAGGTTTGCTGTAAATAGCTTTTATTGTTTTGATGTATGTTCCTTCGATACCTAGTTTATTGAGAGTTTTTAGCATAAAGGGCTGTTGAATTTTGTGAAAGACTTTCTCTGCATCTATTGAGATAATCATGTGTTTTTTGTCTTTGGTTCTGTTTACGTGGTGGATTACCTTTATAGACTTGCGTATGTTGAACCAGCCTTGCATCCCTGGGATGAACCCTACTTGATGGTGATGGATAAGCTTTTTGATGTGCTGTTGCAATCAGTTTGCCAGTATTTTATTGAAGATTTTTGCATCTAGGATCATCATGGATATTGGCCTGAAGTTTTCTTTTTTTGTTCAGTCTCTCCTGGGTTTTCGTATCAGGATGATTTTGGTCTCATAAAATGATTTGGGAAGGATTCCTTCGTTTTGTATTTTTTGGAATAGTTTCAGAAGGAATGGTACCAGCTCCTCTTTGTACGTCTGGTAGAATTCAGCTGTGAACCTGTCTGGACCTGGACTTTTTTTGGTTGGTAGGCTTAATTGCTGCCACAACTTCAGCCCTTGCTATTGGTCTATTCAAGGTTTCAACTTGGGAGGGTGCAAGTGTCCAGGAATTTATCCATTTCTTCTGGGTTTACTGATTTATGCACATAGAGTTGTTTGTAGTAATCTCTGATTGTAGTCTATATTTCTGTGGAATCAGTGGTGATATCCCCTTTATCATTTTATTGCATCTATTTGATGCGTCTCCCTTTTCTTTGTTTATTAATCTGGCTAGTGGTCTGTTTTGTTGACCTTTCCAAAAACTAGCTCCTGGATTTAGTGATCCTTTGAAGAGTTTTTTATGTCTCTATCTCCTTCAGTTCTGCTCTGATCTTGGTTATTTCTTGTCTTCTGCTAGCCTTTGAGTTTTTTTGATCTTGCTCCTCTAGCTCTTTCAGTTTTGATGATAGGGTGTTGATTTTAGATCTTTCCTTGCTTCTCATGTGGGCATTTATTGCCATAAATTTCCCTCTAGACACTCTTTTAAATGTGTCCCAGAGAATCCGGTACATTGCATCTTCATTCTCATTGGTTTCAAAGAATGTCTTTATTTCTGCCTTCATTTCATTGTTTATCCAGTTGACATTCAGGAGCCAGTTGTTCAGTTCCCATGAAGCTGTGTGGTTCTGAGTTAGTTTCTTAATTCTGAGTTCTAATTTGATTGCTCGGTTGTCTGAGAGACTGTTTGTTATGATTTCTGCTCTTTTGCATTTTCTGAGGAGTGATTTACTTCCAATTATGTGGTCAGATTTAGAGTAGGTGCAACGCAGTACTGAGAAGAATATATATTCTGTGGATTTGGGGTGGAGATTTCTGTAGATGTCTATTAGGTCCTCTTGGTCCAGGTCTGAGTTCAAGCCCTGGATATCCTTGTTAATTTTCTGTATCATTGGTCTGTCTAATATTGACATGGAGTGTTAAAGTCTCCCACTATTATTGTGTGGGAGTCTAAGTCTCTTTGTAGGTCATTAAGAACTTGCTTTACGTACCTGGGTGCCCCTATATTGGGTGCTTATATAGTTAGGATTGTTAGCTCTTCTTGATGCATTGATCCTTTTATCATTATGTAGTGCCCTTCTTTGTCTATTTTGATCTTTGTTGGTTTAAAGACCATTTTATCAGAGACTAGGATTGCAAATTCTGCTTTTTTTTTTTTTTTTTGCTTGATAAATCTTCTTCCATCTCTTTATTCTGAGCCTATGTGTGTCCTCACATGTGAGATGGGTTTCCTGAATACAGCACACCGATGGGTCCTGAATTTTATCCAATTTGCCAGTCTGTGCCTTTTGATTAGGGCATTTACATTTAAGGTTAATATTGTTATGTGTGAATTTGATCCTGCCATTTTGATGCTAGCTGGATGTTTTGCCTATTGGTTGAGCATTTTTTCATTGTGTCGACGGTCTTTACCTTTTGGTATGTTTTTGGAGTGGCTGGTACTGGTTGTTCCTTTCCTTGTTTAGTGCTTCTTTCAGGAGTTCTGGTAAGGCGGCCTGGTGGTGACAAAATCTCTCAGCAATTGCTTGTCCATAAAGGATTTTCTTTCTCCTTTGCTTATGAAGCTTAGTATGATTGGATATGAAATTCTAGGTTGAAAGTTCTCTTCTTTAAGGATGTTGAATATTGGCCCCCATTCTCTTCTGGCTTGTAGGGTTTCTGTGGAGAGATCTGCTGTGAGTCTGATGGGATTCCCTTTGTGGGTAACCCAACCTTTCTCTCTGGCTGCCCTTAGCATTTTTTCCTTCATTTCAATGCTGGTAAATCTGACAATATGTGCCTTGGGGTTGCTCTTCTTGAGGAATATCTTTATGGTGTTCTCTGTACTTCCTGGACTTGAATGGTGGTCTGGCTTGCTCGGTTGGGGAAGTTCTCCTGGATAGTATTCTGAAAAGTGTTTTCCTGCTTGGAGTCATTCTCTCCATCAAATTCAGGTACACATATCAAACACAGATTAGGTCTTTTCACATAAACCCATATTTCTTGGAAGCTTTGTTCATTTCTTTTCAGTCTTTTTTCTCTAATCTTGCCTTCTTCTTTTATTTCATTGAGTTGATCTTCAATCTCTGATATCCTTTCTTCCACTTTATTGATTTGGCTATTGAAACTTGTGTATGCTTCACGAAGTTCTCATGCTGTGATTTTCAGCTCCATCAAGTTGTTTATATTCTTCTCTAAGCTGTTTATTCTAGGTAGCATCTCATCTAACTGTTTTTCTAGGTTCTTTGTTTCTTTGCATTGGGTTAGCTCATGTTCTTTTAGCTCTGAGAATTTTGTTATTACCCCCCTTCTGAAGCCTGTTTCTGTCAATTCATCAGATTTATTCTTCATCCTTGATCCCTAGCTGGTGAGGAGTTGTGATCCTTTGGAGGAGGAGAGGAGTTCTGGTTTTTGGTATTTTCATCCTTTTTGCACTGGTTTCTTCCCATCTTAGTGGCTTTATCTACCTGTGGTCTTTGTAGTTGGTGATTTTTGGATGGGGTCTCTGAGTGGATGTGCTTTTTGTTGATGATGAAGTTATTTCTGTTTCTTAGTTTTCCTCTTAACAGTCAGGCCCCTCTGCTGCAGGACTGCTGGAGGTCCACTCCAGACCCTGCTTGACTGTGGATCACCCAAGAGGGATGCAGAACAGTAAGGGTTGCTGCTGGTTTCCTCTTCTGTTATCTTCATCCCAGAAGAGTACCTGCCAGATGTTGGCCTGAGCTCTCCTTTATGAGGTGTCTCTTTGGGTATATGGGGGTCAAGGAGCTGTTTGAGGAGACAATCTGTCCCTTATAGGAGCTAAAGTGCTGTGCTGGGAGCTCCATTGTTTTGTGCACAGCTGCTGGGCAGGTACTTTTAAGTCTGCTGCAGCAGAACTCATAACTGCCTCTTTTCCCTGGTGCTCTGTCTTAGGAAGGTCAGCTTTATTTATAAGTTCCTGTCATGCTCCTGCCTTTCTTCATAGATGCCCTGGCCCCGCATAGAATAGTCTAGTCACAGTCTGCCAGCAGAGGTGCTGCTGAGCTGCCACAGGCTCTGCCCAGCTGCTGTATGAACTGCCTCATAGTGGTGGACTGCCTCGGTAGTGGTGGTCACCCTTCCCCCACGGAGCTGGAACATCCTGGATCCAGCTGTGCTTGCAGCAAAATTCTCAATCCAGAGCATTTCAGATTGCTTGTTTTGTAGGGGTGGCACCTGCCGAGCCAGATGGCCCCGCTCCCTGTCTCTGCCCCCTCCCTTTCAGTTGAATGGGCGGCTCTGTCTCCCAGGCGTTCCAGGTGCCAGTTCAAACAGCCACCCATATTTTTATGAGTTGCTGTGCATCAACCCTCAGTGCCCGTGCTGAAAACTCGTGGCACTTTTCGGCCCAGGAATCTCCTGGTCTGTGGGCAGTAAAAATTTGTTTGAAAATGCGGTGGGCACTCACTCTCTGCACTGCTGTTGCTGGGAACTGCACTCTGGAGCTATTCCTATTTGGCCATCTTGGATCCAGTCAATCACAAGTAATTTTAAACCTCTTTTTAACTAGTAAGAGCTTAATATCCTTACTACATTGTTTAAAAATATTGTTAAGTTGACTTTAAAAATTATTTCATTACCCTTGTTTTACTATTTTGTGGCAGTCAGTCACACAGAAGTAACAAAATGATTTTTTAAAAAAACCCTAAACATTCATTTCATAAATACAAAACATGAATAATTTGAATGTAGCAAAAGAGCTATATCTTAATATACAATCTAGATAGAAGTATGATTTATGAGTTCTATAATATAATAAAATGAAGAAATTAATAATATAAAAATCACAATTATAACAAGAAGGTTTACACACACAGAATAACTGATTGGAAAATAATTTTACATATTTTTATCCCCATTAACATGTTTATCTTAAATAGAATCTCAATTTATATAAAAAGAGTGGCATTAAAAATTTTTAAATATCACTTTCAAGATTATTTTCATTTATAAATGTAGTGAATAATAAACTACAGTATAACACAAAAGAATATTAACATAATTTAAGTTTTAAAAATGATGATAAATTACTAATATTTATACTTACTACATTGCAGGCACTATTATTAGTCTTACGTATGTTAATTATACAAGCTCTCACTGCAACCCTAGAAACTATTCACTGAAATTATGCCCATTTTATAGATTCAGAAACTGAGAACAAAATACTTTAAGCCACTCACCTAAGTTAACATAGTAATTGGTGGAACCAAAAAGAATACCCAGACAAGTATAACTCGAGTCAAGCTCATTTTCACTGTGCTATACTTGTGAAAGTTAAACAGTGAAAACATTTTGCATCGAGTGACTAATAAATCACAAGCTGTCATTACAAACAAAAAATGTTAATCGACAGCTGTCCTCTTATAATTATTTTTAAATTTATATAAAAATAATACATCTTGCACCTGCCTAAGAGACATAAAATAGCCTAAAACTTCATAAGAACAAGAATGGTGCATTGTAATAATGATACATTTTTATATTATTATAAAATATATATTGCATATGCTATCATACAGAATATCTATTATATGTGTTTGTATATATGCATGTGCTATTATCTGATATAAGGAATTTTCCTTTTGCTAAATATATAAATTTTTTAAATGGCATTCAATTTATGCAGTTTTGAAGTATGAGACCCAGGCTTGGGAGATAGTCAGAAAAGAAGGGAGAAGGCTAAAGGGCACAAGGAAGCAATGGACAAAAAGTAAATAAAGAAACAAAGAAATAAATATATGACGAAATAAAAGCAAAATGGTGCACATAAGGTCACTGTGAACAGCAGGAAGAATCCCCAGAGGAAGAAGGGTTTTACTGAGCTGCTGAGATGCTGTTTCCTTTTCCTCCATACAGATTCAGTGAGCTGTATAAGCCTATGTTATCATAGAGTCCATGTTCACAAGGAAAAGAAGTTGGTGAAATATTTCCCTGTCAATGTCTTCCTGTATAGAACATAAACATGTTAGGTGAAAGTATTTTCCCTTTGTTATTGTTTCCAACCAATACATAAATGTGTGCAGAAATAAATCACAGAATTTGGGTACTGAACAAGAGCTCAGATACAAACATATTCATGCCTACGTGCATGTTCACGCACACACACACACTTCTGAGTAATCAATGTCGCTTTTATATAACAGAGAAAAAATTAGGCCAAAAATCTTAAAAATGTGGATTCTAGAACTATCCTTATTCCTAAGGAATGTTTTAAGCTTCCAATTTTCATTTGTATTGTCAATAAAAATGTATATATTGAACACAACAATTTTTAAAGTTCTCTGCAGTTGTGAAATAGTAATATAAAATGTATTATTTATCCACTATTCCTTAGCGTCCCTGAGCCAATAGGTATGCATTTATTTTTATGAATACATTAAAAATAATACTGCATACAATGCCTTTATGTTAGAGTTGAGGGATTGCTCCCTTCTGGTGTGCATAGATGTATTTTTAAGAAGCATTAAGTACATCTATAATTTTTTTAACCAATGATTTTCACTTTTATAAAGCAATATATAGCAACTAAATTATTACACTAGTGTTCATGGCTAGCACACTGTTATTATTTTCCCATCTTACTTCTTACCTGGTATATCATTATAATACAAGCACTTGTGAAAACAAACACTGAGCAGTAGACCATGAGTGCTTTGTATTACCTTGATCTAAAAATGCAATTTTTATAATTATTAAGTTTGAAACAAATCTTATAATGAACACAATTAGATAGGCTAACAACACTCATCTTCAACCGACCATACTTGTTATTTATATCAGAGACAGAAAACTGTGAGGAAAAAAAAATGCCAGCTAAACTTTCAGGTTACAGAAGTGTAAATTACCCATTATCCAATGCATGAAATCATAGTATGCAAAGTTGTCTGGTTTTCATTTAATACTGAAATTGAAAGTTTTCAGGATTAAATAGATGTGAATATATTAGTATAAAATTATTTTTAACTGAGAACTTTTCCTCTCATCTGTGACAACTTTTTCTGCTATGAAAGTTCATATTTCACACAAGAATAGTTTTATATAGAGGTATGTACTACAGTGTTTTGTTGTGTTCATCTGTTGTTTTATTATGAAAATAAAATAATCATAAATCTGTGTAAAAGAGAAAATAAATAGAAATTGGCCACTGTTTCTAAAACAAAAACAAATAAAACAATACTTTGAGTCAACTTCACCTCAGTTTTCTGAACCTTCTTTATAACATTCTGTATCTTTATTGTCAGTTCTTATTTTCAATTCCAACAAAGCTGGCTGTCAAGCCATTTTATGCAGTGAATTAATATGAGTGGACATTTGAAAACATCTTACAATGTAGAATAGATTTTTCCTACTCCATATTATGTATCATCCTTATCAATACTGTATATATATCCTTAACTTATTTTGGAGTAGCCCGAGGCACAGAAACCATAAGTGCTCATGGAGGTAAACCATCAGTGGCTCATAGAGGTAAATACAGACATGAGTTTAAAAAGCCATGTCAAATGACTATGCAATTCCTAATGAGTATTGTTCTTCAGTATATGAAAATAGGTAGAAATTTTGTGATCTGAAATGACAATAAAGCAATTTAAGAAAGAAAGAAAAGGAAGGATACTTATTCCATCCCATTAGAGTCTTATTAACCAAAGCTTTGGAAAATCTCAAAGAAAGATGAAAATGTGTTGTGTGTCTCTATGTGTGTTCGGTGAAGGGCAGTGGTGGTGGGGTCAGGAGAGGTGTTGCAGATTTACGTCTAGCCAGAAAGAAAGAAGTAAAACACAGAGAATGAACACTACAAATGAGCAACAATTTTAGAAAATAAAGAGGCTTTTTTTTAAATTCTTTATCTTCTCTTTTCACTGTTTCTGCTCTATTCAATTACTTTGTTTCTTTTTGTTTTCTTATTTCTTTTCCTCATGAAGTTTCCTAATATGTCCTCTCTTGCTAGTCAATTTCTTTCTCCTCCTTCTCTTTCCCTTCCTCCTCTTTCCTCTTCTTCTTCCTACTTCTCCTACTTCTGCTTCTTCTATGCCTTTTACCCTATTTTCTATTGACTTTGTTCCTTTTATCCCCATGTCCTGGCACTAAACCAAAACTAGATTGAAAGTCAGACCTCCTGTTTTGCTTAAGTAGGATGTCTTGGTTATTAACATAGTTAACCCAGCAGGATGCGGTGGCTCAAACCTATAATCCTAGCACTTTGGGAGGCTGAGGCAGGCAGATAACTTGAGGCCAGGAGTTCAGGACCAGCCTGGCCAACATGGCAAAACCCTGTGTCTACCAAAAATAGGAAAATTATATGGGTGTGGTGGTGTGGGCTTATCATCCCAGCCACTCAGGAAGCTGAGGTGAGAGTATCCCTTGAACCTGGGAGGTGGAGGTTGTAGTGAACCTAGATCACAATCATGCCACTGTACTCCAGCCTGGGTGACAGAGCAAGACTCTGTATCAAAAATAATAGTAATAATACAATAGAGTAGTTAAACCACTGTATTCCATTAAAACAAACAGTAACACCTCTGGGTAACACAAGTAAAAGAAAATTTCAATTTATCTCTAATAATAGCTTCTATATATACAAAACAGGTTTTTGCAAATCCTGGAAAAGTACTATAAGAAAAAATAAATGACTTAATCTATACATACTAGTCTTCATCACAGCAAATGCATACTGGTTTAGACTTTCCAATGGCTTTTGTAGGCTAGAAACTTCTTACTGCAGAATTCTATTAGTATATAGCATATGATTAGGTTGATTTGAATATTATTATAGGTTAAATAATATATTCTAAAATAAAATGACAAGTGACAAATCTTCATATAATATTGTCTATAAAGTTAATTTCAGTTGCCTCTTGAGAATAAGACCACCAATACAAATATTAAGAAGGATAATCATAGAATACATTCTATTTGTTGAATGGTTACATTATGCAAACCACTATATAAATTATTTAAAATAAGATGATATTTATCTACCCTATGAAGTAGATATTACACATGCACCGATTACTCAAAGAGTTTATTAAAAGTGCACAAACTCATATGGATTAAAGAGAGGATAGACTCATGCCTATGTCAGATTAATTCTAGAACTTACTATTGTCTATTCTTAAATGGTAGGAAAAAATGTTAATTTTTACAACTCTATATAGTAGCACTTGTTTAAATTATCATATGATTTTTCTCTACTTAAACACTTACAGAATTGTCAAAATTCTGTCATGGCTACCCTTTTGTGATACTTTAAAATCTGAAGCCATTTACTCATTTTTAAAATATAACATTGATAGTTTTTTCTTAGAAAAAAAGTTAATGTGTCATTGACCCTTGAACATCATGGCATTGAAATGTGCTGGTCCACTGGCACATGTTTTCTTCCACCTCTGTTACCCCTGAGACAGGAAGACCAATTCCCCTCTTCCTCCTCCCACTTAGCCAACTCAATATGAAGATAAAGAGGATGAAGACCTTTATGATGATCCACTTCTACTTAACAGCTAGTAAATACATTTTCTATTCCTTGTGATTTTCTTAATAACATTTTCTTTTCTCTGGCTTACCTTATTGTAAGAATACAGCATATAATACAAATTATATACAAAATATGTGTTAATTGATTGTTTATGTTATATGTTCCAGTCAATAGTAGGCTGTTAATAGTTAAGCTTTTGGGGAGTCAAAAGTTTTAAATAGATTTCCGACTATGTGAGGTCAGCACTTTGAACCTCCACATTGTTCAAAGGTCAGTTGTATTGTTGTTCTATAACAATAATCTATAACATTACATTGCAAAATTTTAACTTAAAATTTATATTTTATTTTTAAAAGAGATGAACACAGTCTTGTCTCATTAAATGTTAGTATTTTATAATAAACAGATATTTTCATTTAAAAATAATAGAACAATATTTAGATCTTATGTTTACCATAATTATAAGTGTTAAGTACATTGATAAAGTAAAACAAACAACTTTATACAACTCTGAAGTACTAAACACCATAATTTGTTTCCTAAATTTAATGTATGTAGCCTTCTTAAGCAAGATAAAAGAGGTGATATTAATTAACAGTCCATCTATTTTATTTTCAGAGACATTAGTGACAAGTTAGCTTGTGTTTCCAATGTAAGAGCATAGAGGGTAATATATGGGTGAAAAATAGGCACCACTTTTATTGGCTAGGGAATAGAGCATGAGAAAACTAAATATCACCATGAACAGAAGCTGCTGTGGCGTGCTGCTTATTTGGATAGTTGCACTGAGTCTTGATTCAACTCCTTGGTTTTCTGTTTTGCAAAAGTTTTAGAATATGCCAATCTAGGAACAAGAAAAATCTACTCCAAGAGGAACAACATCTTATTCATTAACTGTCATATTCAATGCTGTGGATACATGCCTCCATTGCAAGAGCATTACTTAAATATTAAATGAATTCCATAAACAATATTATTTTCTTTTGAAAAGCTAATGGTCATGGTTCTCGATGATAATGAGTTAAGGTGGAATGGAATAAGAGATCTTTATCCACCAATATAGATCAAGCTAATTTAGCCAATGAGAGCAAAGAAGAAAGGAAATGGGTCATTGAGAAGAATAACAACTCTATTGAGAACTTATTGTATTTTATGCCAGACCTTATGCTAGGCACTGTGTATGTATCTTATTTAATTCCTACTGCAGTTTAAGGTTTGCATAATTTCCATTCAAAGGCCTGCTCTGTGGGTTCCAGAGCAAAATTAAGACACAGGACCCCAGCTGGGATGGGCAAGTCAATGTCCCTTTTCCAGCGGCCAGTCACCCCAGTGGATGGTGGATGAATGACTCCAAAAAAAATTACAACTCCTCTTGGGATGCACTTAGTACCCAGATGAGAGTGGGTAAGAGGCCTTTGTCAACCCACTTACTGAAAGCACAGTGTGGTGATCATCCAGTGGATGGGATGACCACAGCTTTGCTCTGTTCCAAAACACCGTGGAGCTCGTGTCCAGTGCCTCCTTGCCCTGTGACCATGTCTGTGTTCCCAATGAGAGTGGAGGACAGCAATGAAGCATAGGCCTCCCTCCAGTTTCCTCCCCAGGTGGAGGGTGGCAACTGCCACAGGAAGGGACAGAGGAAAAAGAGGCTGAGAAGGAAGGAGGCAGCTGAGAAACTCTCCTAGATCCAGAGACAGAGAGTCTGCATTAGGGGGAGCAGTGCAGGAACGAAGCTCCAAGCACTCAAAGCATAGTCCATTTCCCTAAAAGCTCAACTTGCTAAACAAGAATTTAAATATAAAATCATATGAATTTCAAGATGAGAACCTAAGAGCATTAAATCCCAAGTACTAAGCACTTGGCCCTGTGCAAACATACTGTTCACTTGCCCATGAAGTTAGCCCTTTTCCCATTTTACAAATTATAGCATTGCCTAAAGTCTGTTTGTCAACATGAGATAAAATCTGTGTATATGTGTTGCAGGGACTGATCAGGGACGGGGACATATCTATAGTTTAAACTCTAACTTGGGTTTTTTCCACTATGTCTAATTGCCTGTACATATTTACCACTCATTACATTAATGGAAAATGTTTCATAATATACTCCTTATTTTTCAACTACTTGGGGGTTAAATATAAAGTTAGAACAAGAAATAGATACAAGGAATATAACGTTTGTGTAGAGGACTGATGAAAATATAAATATCCTTGGCAAAATTATCAAAACTCTGTCCCATCAACAAATAGGTGATCACAACATCTATACATAATTTCAAGTTCTCAAGTTTAATATTGACTACCACAAGAGAAATTTATTGAAAACATTATAAAATAGAAGTTAATATTGTAGCTTGTCAGAGCTGCAGATATTTTTCATGTGGCCGTCATTTGCTCAGACTTGTTTACTATTACCATCATCTCTGGTCTAGTGGGAGGGGATGTGAAATTGCATGATGAAAATCCCTCTATATAAAAATGGTATGGGAAGTTAAGAGTTTCAGCTTCTACAAAGCCATTAAAATAATGAAAGGTCAAAAATGAAGTTGTATTAAAAACATGTTGTAAGGGATTTCACAAGTACACAAATCAATTGTCAGGTATTCTTCAGAGAAGCATGGCAGAAATAATTTAAATAAGTTCTATTACCTAATGCAACTCAAAAATATTATTCTTTCCCACTAAACTTTCCTATACAATCTTTCTGTGGTTAAGCTATCCAAGATTTGGCTCAAAAATCACTTTCCTTATTTGCATTGTCTGTTTTTCTCTACTTCCAGGTTAGATAAGGTGATCCTCCTCAATGTTGCCTTGAGGTCCGGGTACATCTTTCATCCATCCTTCCCAAATTATGCTGTAATTGTTCATAATGCCCTCTCTTACTTCTGATTATCAGCAACTTCAGGAAAAACATACATCTGTATATTTTATTTGCTTGCTTGTCTGTTTTTGTTTCATCTGTGTTTATCAGTGTGTCCAGAAAATAGAAAACACTCATTCAATACCAAATGAATGAAAGAGTGAGTGAGAGAATGGGCATACGTTTTCTACCTGAGGCCAGAGATATTATTTGCTGTGTCTGGCCCTACCTACCTGAGGACTGGCAAGACATTTCCTTACACATCATCAAAACTTCTCAATCCATAAATACTGAAAACTCTTTCCAGTTATTCAGAAAGGCCTAGAAATTGTTCATGTTAATATAACTACATAAAGGCTAAAGTAAAAATTCTGGCTGTAATATAGGTGGTCATTTGTTATATACTTTAGGCCCATTTTGATTAAATGAGATTTGAGGTACCTCAAAATTTAGCTACTTAAAAGTTTTTAAAAAATAGAGGAAATATCCAAAGTTCTAGATAATTACTTTTCAAATAAAATCTTGGAATACAACTCTGTATTAAAAGGAAGGGGAGAGATCTGTGCATCTATAGAAATTACTACACAAGTAATGGGCTTATGTACAACATTAAATTTCCAGGAAACTTTCCTGTTAATGTTTGAATATTTTGTTTTCACATTTTGTTTGCTTAAGTCAATTAGAAAAGACACATTCAAGATTGAGAAGGTGTTCCCACATCCACAGGATATTAGTGTATATTAAATGCTTAGCATTAGCCAGCCTTCAGGTTAATATTGATTGTTACCTGGATAATAACAGGCATTAGTCCATTGCTTGTCATAGAACTTTAACAACTACAATTAGCTCTAACATAAAGCATGTGTTAGGTAGAAAGTGGTTTTTCAAATATAAGAAAATGCATCAGAACTACCCCTAGAGCACAGTAAATATTTGTGAGCAACTACCTACTCCTCATGATTCTTGTAAAGATATTTTTTATCTGCTCTATCATCATTTCTGTATTTCTTTATAATAAAAAGGGTAATTTTTTTAAAAAAGAAAAAGTAAATAAAGCTATTAATAGAATATATATTCTATGTATAAATTATGTGTATTATATGTTATATTATATAGCATATAAAATTATTTCATCTATTATATGTATAAATATGTATGCTATATAATTATATCATTTATACATAACTTTATATAGATACAAAAATTTATCTTCACTTGTAGATATTTCCAAATTAAAATGCTGCTAGCTTTATGTTAACCTCAGACTATTTTCAAACTGTAATTGCCAAATAATGTCTACTGTGAGAATGTAGAAATGCTAAATAAGGCATTGCTTCTTAATTCTTCAGTGTTGACATTTCAGAAGCACTAAGAACAAAGCTTGATATTTTGCAGGTATATGAGAACAACATCAAACAGTTATAAGCAATCATTCTCATATAAGAAATAAGACAAAGGTCATTTTTAACTATACTTCGCAAGTTCATATTAAAGAACAATTATTACATATATAATTAATATGCTGGTGTATATTTGGGGTTTGCCCATGGATGGCAACAGTTGCGTGCATCTGTAGCACATTTCAATTTTCAAGTTAGGCCCTTGATAGTAATACCTTTCATGTATAAGCTGGTTTATTAGTCAGAGACCTCATGGATAATACTTTTGAAGTGAGGATAGTCAGTATATTCAGCATTAGCTGAACGTCAGAGCTTGCCAGTCAATCATCAAAAGCTAGGAGAAAAGGGTGGAACAAATCCTCCCTTGCTGTCCTTGAAAGGAAAAAACCCTACCAACATCTTCAATTTTCACTTCCAGATTCCAGAACTCTGAGACAATAAATTGCTGTTGTTAAGTCACTCCATTTATGGGACTTTGTTGTGGCAGCTGTAACAAACTAATATAGTGTGTATCTTTGAGATCTCCCTGAATTTCTTAGTCTTTTCTTACCAAAATATCTATCTATCTATCTATCTATCTATCTATCATCTATCTATCTATCATGTATTTATCTATCTATCTACCTATCTAGCACTGAGATCAGAGAAAGGTATTTGTTGTTCCTTGGGCCCTGAGGTTTATACCTGTTTTTCTTTTCCCTAATATGCCCTAAACACTAAGTGAAGTCATTTAGTCATTTCAGCTTTGAAATCCAAATTAAAATATTGTGGTTGTTCTTGAAGTTTCATTCAAGTTTTTTTGTCTGTTCATCTTTGCTTTTGCTTTTAAGTTAAGGCACAGGATATAAAACCATTTTCAATATGCGTACCAACCTATAACAGAAAGTTTCAGTTCTCTACTGTTGTTACTTATATGTATTTATTTACTTAAGTAGTTATTTACTTAACTTTTTACTTATTTGGATTGGTTGTAGAACCACTCTCCAGCCCAGAGCGGTTCTAGTATTTAAAGTTTGTTTTACATATTTATGATAATAACTCTAGGCTGTCACGTACATTGGTATATTATTGAGAATCTTATCTGCTTGAGGTTCCTTTGGGTCTGTAAGATGCTTATGAGGAGGGCATGGGGCTGCTAGTCATCTATCTGACAAAATACCCACCAGACTGATCAAAAGGAAGACAGAGAACCTAGCCTGAAATGGAAAAGCTTCAAAAGCTAAATCTGGCAAGTCTTAGGGATTCTTATAGAGATAAATTATAAACCAGAAGTAACAGTTGACTCCGATTAGGCTTTCAAATTTTAATCAAGCATGGCATAGAAATGTATGGTTTCATGTAGATGAAGATGGAAAAATATATGAAAGAATAAAAAAGAGAAAGAAGGAAAAGGAACAAGACTGATAGCACATGGAATAATAGAGACAGCCTGTGAGGAGGAAAAACACTCAGAGAACAAAGAAACAAAATGGAAGTGTTTGAAGGAAGAGATAATATAGGTCAGTTAAGTGGGAAAAAAATGCAGTTACCTAAAAACCAGTCAATCTAAGTATAAAAGGACATCTTATTATCACTTGGGTTGTAAATTTCTAGGAATTATTGTATACTCTCTGCTGATGTAATTGGTGAGTTCTCGGACAGTGGATTGTTTGGGATGGAGGTGGAGACAGACGTGGGGTAGGAAGGAGGCAGTGCACATACACATGCCTGTATCAGCCTGTGTGTTTTTCTCTCTGTATCTTCAACACGTAGGCAATTTGCCTGACAAATAGTAAGTGCTTACTAAATGCCTGTTGAATGAGTGCTTTTTGGCTAGCCATTTACAGTTCTTAACTTCATGATAATTTGCAAATCATTGAAAGAAATGTTCTGCTATGGTTTGGATGTGGTTTGTCCCCACCAAAACATCTAAATGTGATCCCCAGTATGGTGGTATTGGAAAGCAGGGCCCTGTGGAGGTAGATACCTCATGAATATCTTTGTGGCATTCTCTTGGTAGTGAATTCTCTTGCACTCTCCCAAGACTGTATTAGTTCTATTGAGAACGAATTAGAGAGAGAGAGAGAGAGTGTGTGTGTGTGTGTGTGTATGTGTGTGTGAAAGAGAGAGAGAGAATTGCTCTTGGGAATGAATTAGAGAGAGAGAGAGAGAAACTGTGTGTGTGTGTGTACGCGCACGTGTGCATGTGTGTGCGTGCACGTGTGCGTGTGTGTGTGTGTGTGTGTGTGAGAGAGAGAGAGAGTTGCTCTCTGGGTGTTAGAAAATAAGGTTCCTCTCCCAGTCTGGTCCCTCTTCCCATGTGTCTGCTTCCCCGTTGACCTTCTATCATATTTTGCCCTAGCACAAAAGCCCTCACCAGAAGCTGAGTAGATGACAGGGTCATACCCCTTGAACTTCCCAGCCTACAGAACCTTAAACTAAATACACTTTTTTCCTTTGGAAGTTACCCAGGCTCAGGTATTCTGTTATAGCCACACAAACAGACTAAGACAGGTTCTTAATGTGATAACTGAAACGATCCACTAATCCAGAAATTATACCCAGCTCTAAAACATTAGTAAAAAGAGAATATGACAGTGGGGTTTGGATGAAGTCAAATCTCTAGATGTTTCTCACTTCCCTTTAAGTTTCCTAGAAACAGAGCTCTTGAGATACCTAAGGAAAGTCTGGCACTTGAGTTAAAGAACAGTACAACAAAGCATCAGTTCTACTAAATCGATTTTTATCATATTCAGGCCCTGCAGGTTTGCAAAATATGCTTCCAGCAGATGGCGTTTTGCATAGATAATAAAGATGTCTGCATCTCCAAAGTCTTACAATTACCTTAAGAATTAGGAGAAGGAAAATAGAAAAGAAAAGGAGTAAATTCCTTCTGCTTCCCCTCCTTTTAAGCTCCATTATCATAATCTGTATCCTGTTTGAATTTTCATTACTCTTGGAAGAGGACAACAAGCTGATTGGGAGTGAGAGTAGTCTGGATTGGAAAGACAATTTAATTGCTCTGCTAAAAAAGAAATTCAACTCACACAAAACAGGGCCAAGCTTTTCCATTTGATCTTATAGCTCAAATGTCAACTATGCTATACTTTTTATGTGACCTGAAAGAACAAAAATGGAAACAAAGATTTTAAACATTCCATTGTTCCTCACTATCATTTTATCCATTAAAAACAGAAAAAACCTCAGGGACATTCAACAAACTTAAAACAAAACAAGCATCAGGAATATGTCAAGGTCTCCACAAACTACTGTAGTGTAACGTGAGGCTCCTTGACTGTTTTTAGTAAAATTCATTGACAGTGTTATGTATTACATTACTGAAGCCTTCAGAATTCTGGCTTGCAAAGCACATGGAAATTGAATAGTGTGGCTACTGTTGGTGCATTCATTTGCATACCAATGAAGATAATTGTTAGTTTCATAGAAACAATAGTGACTAAGGTCTAAGAAGGCAAGTGAGGGGCTTGGATGTACACAGGGGTTGCTAAAATTCTTTCTGCTTGCACGCCAACATTTCAAATAAATTTCCCAGTAAGATAAGCTAGGTCCTTCATTGTTTTGTGTTCTCTGAGACAGCATTATGGAAGCCTGAATAGGGCTAAAGAGGCGGATGTTTTGAATTCTCATCCAACAATTTTTTCATAAAATATAATTCTCTGCCAAAATTTCAAAGTCCAACAGCTTGAGATCTCTGTCTCTTTTCCTTTTTAGTTTCATCCATTTGAAAAAAAAAATTAAATAAAATATGAACATTTTTATTCAAGAAAGCCAAGTTATGAGCAATACTAAGAAATGAACAGATTTTTTTCATTATATTTTACTTGCCAATTAGAAACGAGCTACTCATAAAATCTACAGTTCAGTATGTAGACATTATTAGTTCTGTCACAAATGTGAAGGAAAATTGAGAAAGCCTAAGCTAATTTTTCGAATAATGAAAGATAATATTTTTCATATTCAGCTTGGTAATTCATATAACAGGCAACAAAATGCCTTGACCATTTTTAAATACTTGACTATGTAAGAAGACCATGATTTGAATCAATACATCATTCTGAAAATGGGTAGCCCTAGAAAGAGGACTCAGGGGCAAATAAAAAGTTTTACTTTTAATTGGAATCACTGAAATAGTGCCCATGTGCATTCTTCTAATTTCCCCTTACTCTTAATAAACACCCAGAATGAAAGCACGATGATTATGCCTGTAATCCCAGAACTTTTGGAGACAGAGGCAGGTGGTTCACCTGAGATAAGGAATTTGAGACCAGCCTAGCCAACATGATGAAACCCCATCTCTACTAAAAATACAAAAATTAATCGGGCATGATGGCAGGTGCCCCTAATTCCAGCTAATCAGGAGATTGAGGCAGGAGAATCTCTTGAACACAGGAGGCGAAGGTTGCAATGGCAAAGATCGCACCATTCCACTCCAGCCTGGACAACAAGAGTTAAACTTGTTGTCCAAAAAATAAAATAAAAATAAAAATAGAAATAGAAAAAAAATAGAAAAATAAAAATAGAAAGTAAAAAATAAGGCCAGGTACAGTGGCTCATTCCTGTAATCCCAGCACTTTGGGAGGCCAGGTGTATCATAAGGTCAAGAGATGGAGAATATCCTGGCCAACATGGTGAAACCCCATCTCTATTAAAAATACAAAATTTAGCTGGGTGTGGTGGCATGTGGCTATAGTCCCAGCTACTTGGGAGGCTGTGGCAGGAGAATCGCCTGAACCTGGGAGGTGGAGGTTGTAGTAAGCCGAGATTGGGCTACTGCACTCCAGCCTGGTGACACTGAGTGAGATTCCATCTCAAAATAAATAAATAAATAAAAATAATTTTTTTAAAAATGAAGATATCCTTCAATCTTAAACTATCTTACAAAAATCACGGTTTTAAATAGACCTATTAAGAACACCAACAGAGATCTGCAGACCACATATATTTAAATTAATGGCTTTTACTAGCCCTAAAGCACCCAAACTTGAATTTTGTTGCTTTCCCTTAAAATACATATTTCCCTCAACTATAATATGATATGACATATCATTTTATTTTAGTTCATTGATAACTAGAGAATTAAACCCTAGAGGATAGGAAATGTTCACATGTATACCTAAAATTGGCGTATGGAATTATCAAAGCAGTAAGAAATTTAACAACCAAAAATACAAAACAAGGAACAATTAAGAATTATTCAAGAAATTCGAGTGAAGAGATGAAAATTTCTGAAAATACATTACTAAATTTCAAAGCTACAACTGTTGTTAACGAATACTTTAAAATGTGTTTAACTGTTATTTAAATAAATAAGTGATAAAAATATTTTATTTTGCTTCTAATATCAAGATGAGGTTTGGTAGAGAATGAAGTGAATCCTGTTTATTTCACAACAATAATAAGAGCCAAACTGAAATATACTTTACTTATTACAACAGATTTCTAAATATACCTTGGGAGATTAAATAACTTGCTACTAAACTAAGTCTGCAATTCCTCTTATATAGTACCCTTAATACATGTTTCTGATTTATGAAGCAAGATTATATTAGTTAGAGCCTTAAAATATTTTAAGGCAGTATTCATTATTATGTGTATGTTTATATATAAGCTATATATATGTGAACATTTAGCCTTCATCATTACACAATATTAGAATTATATCTCTTGTATTGAGATCAATATTAATTTTCTAGGTAACCCTTACTTTTTACCCTTTCGATACCTTCTTTTTTGTTTTAACAATAAATTTCCTTCAATGGTAGAATGTTTAAATATTGCAAGTATTAATTTAATCAATTACAGATTATTAGTGAAGCATTCAGCTAAATGTATTACATGTTTCTTAAGAAGTTTCTGAATTTCCATAATTTTATTTTAATAGTGCCACATAAAAGACAATGATAAACCTACTGTGAAGTCATGTAGGTATGCCAAAATGTACCAGAACTACTTGAAAACAATTATCACTGTATTCCATTTACTAAGGAACATTCCCGTGCTGTGAATCAGAAAGTCTCAGTACACTAAAGAGTACATTTAACTGCTCATGTCAGAAAGGTTGGAACCAGGAAGGCTATGGTATTCCACTTAACCATTAACCATTACATATTGTGGAGAGATTTAAATTAGAAGACACTTGGTGATATCATTTAAGCCTATTTCTGGACTCCTGCAGGAAAACAAATGCTGGCACCAAAGAAAACTGCCAAACACCAGCTGGTCTGGTAGTCAACATTTCTGAGCTCTTGGCGTTTCATAACATGTCTTGTATGTGAGAAATTCCATTGTCATTAAAGCCTTTTATCTGCTTGTGATCTTACTTTACAGATTATATAAGGGAAAAAAGCATCCTAACAAGTATACACATGCTGAAGTAATTAATGAGTAATTAAAATGAAATTTTAAAATGAAAATGACCTATAATAAGACCACTTAAAAGACAAATTAAGCAATTCTAGTATTAGCAGACTGACTCACATAGCTTATTCTTTGTGTGACATAATCTTGTGTGAATTATTTTAGTGATTTCAGACCCTCGGGGTCTATAGTTATTCTCAAATAAAACAGTTCTAGGAACTAACCTACTTGGAACTGGGTGAGGAAAGCTGTGATTTAATGTGGATTTACACTCGAAAACAGGATAATTTTCTGACTCTTGAAAATGGTCTTAAAGTCATTTTTCAAAAAGGACCTTTTCAAAACTCCAGGGTTTTTCCTACAACTCATTTCATGTCCTAACCTCTGACAATCTGAGAAATAGATATACCTGCACTCTACAGAGTTCTAGCCAGGAAGCTAAGTCATTGCCAAGGCCATTTAAGAGAGTGAATTGGCTCAAGATTGATGCAGATTTAATTAACAAATGGATCTGAATTTATATCTGGTTCTTGTTCTGTCTTTTGAGCTCGTTAAGTCATTCAGACCAGGGAAAGATTGTGGCTTACTAAGAATGTTTAGAAAAGGCTCCTATCTTCACAGTTAGGCTTAAAATGGATGACTTCTGACAGGAATGCTTGGAATATAATCATTCATTTCTTTCCATCAATTCCATGTTATCCCAAGGGTTTGTTCAACAGATGGACATAATTTGCATACTTGACTACCACAGTTTTCTTAATTGCATTTTCCCAGCACACTCTATTATATTTGCAGTCTATTAGGTTTCCCTTATAATTTCATTTTGAAAAATATACACAACATATATTATTATATTTTCTATATAGTGGATCTCTTTGCAGAATCCTAAATTCCTGGAAGCTTACACATTTAGGATTTATTGAAAATGTATTACCACACTCTAAGCTCAACTATGATATCTCTTAAACTTATTTAATACCTCTATTTTGAAATAAGCCTTCATGTTTTAGTTAAAAAATACTTCACAATATATTTTTATGTTAGGATATTGCATAATCCAGTAACTATCTATAATTTTTAATGTTTTAAGGTTCATCTTTGTTTAAAACTGATCATTAACTATAAAAAATACCTATATCATTAAGCATTAAAAACATCATTCTTGGGGAGTGGAGAGAAGAGATGAATAGGTGAAGCACAGATAATTTTTAGAGCAGTGTGAATATTCTGTTTGATATAATAATGTTGAATACATGTCATTATACATTTGTCCAAATCGATACAATGTACAATACCAAGAGTTAACCCCAATGTAAACTATGGTATTTGGATGATCATGATGTATTGATGCATCAATTATGACAAATAAACCAGTCTGGAGGGGTATGTTGATAATGGGTGAGGCTACGCATGTGTTGGAGTAGGGAACACTGGGAATCTCTGTACCATCCCCTCAATTTTGATGTGAATTTAAAGGTGCTCTAAAAAAAGCAGTCTTGAAGAAAGGCCACAATTCTTTTTAAACTAAAAAATAGAACTCCAGACTGCTGTTCCTGAAATTGTGACTGAAAATTTCTTAAGAGGTACATACAAACAGGGAGAAGGAAGACTGTAGACAATTTATTGAGCAACATTGACTGCTAATTTGTTTAAAAATTTAAGCAAGCCTTCTAATTAAGATTTCTTACTACTTAAAAGAAACATGGCTTGAACAAAATTTCTCCACATTTTTAATTGCTTTAAGTACTATAGTGCCTAAGTGCAACACCTCTTTCCTTGACCCTCCTCTTCCTATATCTGCAAATCTGTTGCAGCACCTCATTTCTGCCCCTGACATGGAACATGTTAAATGAAAAACAAAATCCAGATGATAGTTAAGAGAAATCATATTGTCATTAAGGAGAACATGATGCAACATAGCATCACCATAGTACAGTGTCCATGGTGGACCAAATTTCATCATGCAAATTAGCACCTATCACAAAGACTTCCATATAGATAAAATCCTGTCTTAAAAGTGATATTTCTGAATAGCTTATGAGAGTTCAACCTATTTTTTAAAATGCTTTGATTTTTAAAATATATTCAAAAATATGCATTTGCAACACTGTTACCTATTAATTGCAGCAAAAGAACCAAGTTCCCATTTGCCCATTTGCTTTCTTTCTTTTCTTTTTACAATCCTGTCTCTGATTCTCAAATGAATACAACTGGTAATAGAGCAATTCTGTATTACTTCACATGAGAGAAAGAGTTGTTTTAATGTCAGTGTGAAAGCTGATCATACAAATTGGGGTCATTCTTGTCATACCTAGAGTAAAGGGCAGGAAGAAAAAGTACTCAGGGCACATAGCATTGCTTCAGTCACGTAATTCTTTCTAAATCTGGCTGCTGAAACTGCCTGTTGTAACTTGAAACCAATCTAATAGCTACTGAAACTACCTACTATGACTCTATGACTAGTTTTCCCACCACCATCGCTTACCAATGAGAATTTGCCAGTTCCTCAAAGACTTTACTAGTGCCAATGGATTTTCTTTCAAAACAATACGTAACATTTCTCCGTGTTATAAAATCTCCGACCTTCTCTTTGTTCTTTGGACATAACAAAGATCATCCAGTCTGTGTATATGCCCCAAAATGCAATTCTTGCTTCCAAAATAAAACATTTAAAATGTAAAGATTTGTCTCTATATTTTGACTTTGACGTTAACTATTGAAAGCATATACTTTTCCTTAAATATATACAAATTCTTTGAGATTCCCAAAGAGGTTAATTAACCTATATTCATGGGATTAATATGCAGATGTAAAACTCATATCTAAAAAATGGTAGATAATAATATATGGCAAGCTATGTTATGCCTAGAAATAATATTCTCCAAGCTCATTTTGTTAATTATGAGCTTTGAAGAAATGACAGATGGGATAATTGAATAATGTGTGAGGTCAAACGTAATTTTTATTTAAACTTTATTCTGGTGACAATTCACAAAA
Organism: Cheracebus regulus; assembly: GCA_963574635.1. Lineage (NCBI taxonomy): Eukaryota > Metazoa > Chordata > Mammalia > Primates > Pitheciidae > Cheracebus > Cheracebus regulus. The sequence goes on along the minus strand of CAUYQU010026969.1, from coordinate 138,164 downwards.
GCCGTACCACTTACTAGGAGAGATTTTGAAAACCTGGGAGGCAGTGTGTTTTGTTTGTCAGATTGATTTAAGACGATACGGGAATTTTAGTAGGTAAGTCCTGCACATCAAAGAAGGCTTCCACGTCCAATATGGTTTTTGAATATCCGGCTGGGCAACAAGAGGAAGAAAATATCTGTTTAGAATTATCTGAGTCTTATTCCTAACCCTGTTTTACATAAGACACAAAGCATTATGATACAGTTTAACTTATAGACTAAGTTTCCATGAAGGAATTCTCTATCTAAATACAAGAAAGATTCATCTTAGAAAAACTTTCCTTTAAATCAATAGTTGTTTTTCCTTAGGCAAACTCATGTAATAAATGTGATAAAATAAATCTGTACTTGTAGCTGACTCATTAAAGGCATTCTATGTATAGGTACAAGCATATGATTACTCATTAGGTCTTCATGTAGTATTTCCTAAGCAAGCATGAACAAAAGAAAATAAATTTAATTATTTCATTGTAAATTACCCTTTATTTCTCTTTTCATTATAAGTGGGGGATTTGTATTGATATGGTTGAACTTACACTTCACTTCCAGATAGAGAAAGGGAATTGCAAAATATATGTTAAAATAAAATGCATCAAGGGTTGAGAACAGCTGTGATAGCAGAATAATAATAACGAACACCTTATTATGCATATCATTGCTGAGAGCTTAGTGGTGTGACACTACAGGAAATATGGTAACTACTGAGTCCAGAAAAAAAAAAGATGATAGTGAAAATGTTATGAATACGTGGAGTCTCTGAAAATGATACCCTAAACTGAAGGCCTAAGAAGCAGCCTCAGAAGCAGTTTCTCTCTGATCTCCTGCGCTCCTGCTTCTTGTCCCTCAGTGTCCCCTGAGGTAAGCCATAGAATCTGTTTCCCCAAGGTTGGTCTTAGAAAGTAGAACCCTTTTTCCCCAAAGCCAGCTATAAAACCTAAAAATATTACTCTAACCTCTCTCCACCTCTTTCTGAGTAACAATTGGCCATTAAGAGATTAAGACCCTCATTCCAGAAGGATCTTACCCCATACTGATGAGGGAAAAGTGTCGCAAAGAGGGACGAAGAAACATCTAGACGGACAGGCCTTGCTGAGTTTTCCCATCCAATCTACTAGCATTAGATTATCTACTTTTTGTATAATCGTATTTCTATGTGGCTGTTTATACTCCATGTAACTTAGATAAAAACAGATAGTTTTCTCTGTATCTCTGAGTCTTCATTCTGAAGGCTCCCAGGCTATGTAAAACTATCAAATACACTTCTTATGCCTTTATCTTGTTGACCTGTCTTTTGATATCGGTGTTTCAGTCATGACCCTTATAATAGAGAGGAAAGAGATCATCCCTTTTTCACACCTAGAGACACAGAAACTCCAGGACAGAAAGGCGAGGAAAAGGACTTAAACTGCAGGAAAAGAGAATCAAAGCTGGGACTGAGGAAAACATAATACAAGATCACCTTTATACTGTGATATAAAGTGGGTAAGAAATCAGCTTCTTTATCTTACAGGAAAAGTAAACCATAGACCTACTTCACTTATGAACATAGATGTAAACTTAGTTACACAATTTCAGGAAGTCTATAAAAAAATATAAAACAATATGTTAAAAGGATAATACAACATGTTGAAATGTTAATTTTTTAAATTGATCAGACGGCTAACAAAGATATAATAAGTCAATAATCCCTAACAAATAACAGCTAAAATGATAAATCTGCAAAAAGAAAATACAGATTAAATCCTACTGGCACTGAATTTGTTAATGGTTTCTTATATAGGATTTTTGAATCATGAACTACAAAATTAAATTAGACTACATCAAAATTAAAACAATTAGAGTTTTTTAAAACCTAAACCTTTTGCCCATTAAAAGATACATTACTTAAATTCAATACACAAATTAGGAGAAGGTATTTGTAAAACATATACAACAAAGGTCTTGTATCTTACAATTTTAAAAGAAAGAAACACCAGAGTAGAAAAAAAAAATGACAAAAGGTTTGAACAGACATTTCACCAAAAAAGATATATGGATTACAAATAGGGTCATAATAAGATGCCCAACATCATTAACTATTAAAGAAATTCAAAATTAAACCATGATGAGATACTACTCTGTACTGATTACATTTGCTAAAATTAAAATAACTGACTGTATCAAGTGTTAGTGAGGAGTAAGAGGACCTGAAACTGTCATATACTACTAGTGGGAATGTAAAATGGCACAGCAATTTTGTAAAATATTTTAACAGTTTCACAGAAATTTTAAAATGCACCTATCATATGACCCAATCATTTCATTTCTAGAAATTTACCTGCAAGAACTGAAAAAAAAACGTGTCCGTACAAAGACTTGTAAATAAATGCTCATAAACTTAGTTTGTAATAGCCAAGAATAGAAAAGAGTAAATGGCCTTTAACAAGTCAATGGAAAACCAAATTATAATGTAGCCATACAATGAACTACACTCCTCAACAAAAACTAACAAACTATGGATAAATACAACAATGTAGGTAATTCAAATAATGATGATTACTGAAAGAAAAATACAAAGCATATTGTATTATTTCATTCATATAAATTTCTAGCAAGTGCAACTACTTTATAGTGAAAGAAAGTAAGTAGATCAGCGTTTTTCCTGAAAACTAGGGTTGGTGGAGGAAGGGTTATTTTAAATGGGCACCAGGAAACTTTTGAGGATGATGGATCTGTTTATTATTTTAATGTGTGTAAAATTTCATAGATAAATATATACATCAAAACATATCCAACCGCATACACTTTAAACAGGAACAGTTCATTTTGTTGTCAACGATACTACAATATAGCTGTAAAGTTGATATTCTGTGAAGGTAAGTTGTTAAGAAGTCAGCACTTTAAAATAACTAATGGCACATGAAACCAAAGTTATATTTCTTATTAATAAATTGACTCATCCTGTTGAAACAATTTAAACAACATAGATGTTTTCATGTCTGCACTGGAGTAAAAGGCTAAAGAAACTTATACAAGAGGAAAAGGATGCCATGAATTAAAGACTATACAACCTGTGAAAAGGAAAACCTGAAAATATAAGACTATAAAAGGAATGTGATAAATTTAGCATAAACATTGTACCATTAGCTTTCTAATTGCATTTTTTCAGAACCCTATGACTGGCTGCAGGGAAATTGGGGCAGGGGACAGGATCACTTTCAGTTCTCTAAACTATTCCCAGTAACAGAGTATCTGCTTTTCATTTGTTTGATTTCTTTAAGTTCCCATATAAATTTCATCTGACAGATAACTTTAGGCTGAAATGTTAAAGCCATTTGACTATAGTAGGCTAAAGGAGAGATTAGAATAGGGCAGTGCCATGACTCATTTTAAACAAATTTTTGTGTAGTCACTCAGTTCTCATAATAGATTTGGATACTACGATTCATATGAATTAGATCACAGGACCAATGTTCACTATTCAAGCAACAGAAATATGTAACTCCCTACTATGTTCCAGGCTTTCTGCTAGATCCAGGGATAGAGTGACATGTTGCTTTACTTGAGTGTTAGAGACAGGCCTAGAATACAATTTTTCTTTTTTTCTTTTGCATTTTTGACTAACATAGTGTATCTTTAGTGCCATGTAAAATCAGTCAGCTTAAGGACTTACTCAGTGAAAAGAAAATTCCTTCTAGGGCTTGGATGAGACCAGTGGATTTTTTTTTTCCTTCTGGTGGTGGAAGAAACAACACAATTTGCCACTAATTAAGTGAGCCAATAACTGATTATATTACAACCTTGCTACTTGTAATATGTGATGTGACCATATATTCTTGGGTGTAACCAAGAAATTTGACATAACATTTTTCTAGCAGAAAATGCAAACTTCTGGAGTTTAAGAAAAAAAGGAAGGAGGGGTGTGTGAGAGACAGAGAGGGAGAGAGAGAGAGAGACAAAGATATGATTATGTTTCGAAAGTGGAAAGTTTAAATAGTTAATACAAATTTCTGGTTTCGTAACTGCCTCTAAACGAGAACTTTCATTTTCACAGCCAGAGGCAATTTAGTCTCCATTGTCCCTTTGCACTTTATGAACAATTTAACTGATCCCTGTCAAAATCCAAGGATATTCACTCTTGAGGAGGGAGTTATTCAGAGAGGCTTCTTTAATGTCTTGCTTATTTCTATCTGAAGTTACTGCTTTGAGAATAAATTTCCTTTGATTATGAAAACTGAATGGTTTCCATATTTATATGCTATCTTGCATAAGCATTTGTCCACAGCTAAAGTGGCTATTGCTTTTGAGACCTGTTTAATTTTCTTTCCATGTTAAATGTTAATGTTTTTATGTTTACCACTTTGTCTACTTTGTGTATTGCAAAAGTCCTTCTTGGTTGTGGAGGTTTTATCCTAAGCTCATTTTATTAGTCAGAACTTGTATTTCTATAATACTACGGATTTCTATTTATGGGTTTGAGTCCTCATCAGTATCCTCCCACCTACGCAACTGCATACTCCACTTAACTGATTTCCAATAAACATTTTATATTCTATTTCCTGTAAGATCCACCCTTCACACTGCTACCACAGTTTTCTTCTGAAATCCCATTGTGATACTTGAAAAAAAGATTTGTATAATTTCTTTATTGTTTGAGGTATACATAGTAACAGTAGTAACTGCAAACACCTGGTATATAATTCTATTCACAATCTTGCCCCAACCTCTAATTACAGTCTTGCTCCAACCTCTAATTTGAGCCTCCAATTTCACCTGCCATATTTAGAAGTCATCCACCCTTTGAACCTTTATCCTCCCAAACCTAAAGGCATATATTTATGTATATTTTATGTCATGGAATAATCAATATTTTTTTCTGTCCTGAATCAGGTCCCTGTACCAAACTGCTAGATTTACATCAAAGTTTAATCATATATTGTATAACATTTGGTAAATTAACCTCCTTACTGTTTGCTCATCTCTAAACTGGGATAATAATTGTGCTTTCTCATAGGTTTAGGAGGATTAAATGAGGTAATATATGTAAAGTGCATAGAATGAGACTACAGAGAGCCTACAAGCACTATTTACTACTAATCACTTTTATTTTTATTGTAGTAATCTAATGGTCTCCCACTCAAACTTTAGCTCTGGATCAAAATCAACCTGCCTGTGAATTACTACTTGGCCTCCCTCACAGAGTTAGTCATTCTTTTCTTTTACATCAGACATATATCTTCATTATCTCTTCACTGTGCTCTAATATTTGTTTCAATGCATCCTCATTAAACTGTAATCTCCCTGAGAGCAGAGATATTGATTTATGCAGTCTGCATTTCTTGTGCCCACAACAATACACTGTACATGGTAGATGGTTGATAAAGGTCTGTTAGACCCCGGCTGCTGAATGCATCTTTACAAATATGTTGAAGTATGTGGCATGAGGGCCAATTGAGCACATTTCTGTGGACACTGAAGAGATACAGGCAGAGAGATCTGAGTTTATAGTCAATACAGATTTCATTTTTATATTAAAAGTAGTTTATTAGGTTGAGTGGGAATAAAATTCCTCTTGAATTCTGGGTATGAGCAGGGACTCATCCTACCATGCTTAAGATGGAACTAAAACATTAATTCATACCAGTTCAGATCTCACTGAGCCCCTGTTGAAAACATAATGGCCCATTTAGAAAAAATTGGCTAAAGGAACTGAAGTTCATACAATGTTTAAAACAGGGAGAAAACTAGGTTTGCAACTTCCTTAATGGAAAAGTGATTTTAGAATGCATGGCCTTCTTATCAAGGCTCTGCTTTTGGAGTGTGCTGTTTTCTAGCTGCTTCTATATTGACTTGTCTAAGCCCAAGGCATAATCTTTTGGACTACAGACATGAGTCTACTTGAGAGTTTATTACACAATTTATTTTGATTAGAAGTATACTGGAAAACTCTTCTCATTTTCCCCATTTCTTAATCATTAATAATGAAAATGAAAGAATAATGAAAGCATTTTAGAACATTCACACAATGTACCTAATTTTTCACATTCACACAATGTACCTAATTTTTCAAACAGAAATATTATTTCTAATTATGACATAAAGTGTGACATTTTCCACATTATTGACAGATGTTTTACCCTAAACATAGTGAAATGAAAATTCATCATCACTCAGCTGAGCAAAATGTAGATCCCAACATACTCTGGACCAATTTCCCCCCAAGGATAGATAAGTCATATGTTATAAAAACCTGTGTATAGCAGAGATAGCATTAAACATAATCCACATATATTGCTCTACATACAGAATGGCCTGAAGTTACAGCTTAAAGCCATATAGTGCATAGGTAATCTGATAATCAATGTATTTGATAATATAGGGTACTTAATCACATCATTTTATCTATAATTTCTCAAATAAAATTACACTAGTATTTTCAACAAAATGACTCTGTACACAAGGCATACCTATCTGTTCAATATTAACTGATATTAATACTCATTGAAGGTCTACTATGTTCAAGATGTGCTACGTGCAAGCACATTATAAATATTGATGTACTCGCTCTTTTCTTTCAACAGACCATACGCTTATTGATAGAAAAAGAAGTTACTCGTTTCCTATGTGTGGTTAATACAGGTATGTGAGATGTATGAATAAATTAGTGAGTGACTAATGAAACGAATAAACAAATTATGAAATAAGAAACTGTCCTAAAGGCATTTAATCTGTGTGCATTTGTGTGTGTACTGAGGCAGGGAGAAAAGGGATGTGGCAGGGAAATTGATGAAGTAGATGAAGCAGTCTACAAAGGGTGCAAGCTACCTAAGCTCTAATAGGGAAGAGACAGTATCAAGTCAGTACTTTTGTAAAGCTTCAAGAATGAGGTGGCATGTGAGATACTTGTAAGAATTAAATTTTGACACATATTATCAGTCAATTCAGTGATAGAACACTTTCTATCAAAAAGCAAGAAATGAACATGAAATTAATTAAACCACATTAGGAAACAAAAATTTCCTAATTGATATTTCCTTTGGCCTCCCAAGCATGTTTTATTTTTCATCTCTTATTTTTTAAACCCTATAGCAATCACACAGTTCACAATAATGTTTAAAAGAATAACCTAACTTTCAAATACAGCTATGCAACTACTAGATATATGCGATTTGGAAATTTATTTAACTTCTTCAAGCGTGAGTCTCTGTATTCATAAAGTGAAACATTAGTATTAACTCACTTGGTTGTTTTTGTTTTGCTTTGAGACGGAGTTGTGCTCTTGTTACCCAGGCTAGAATGCAACAGTGCGATCTCGCCTCACTGCAACCTCTGCCTCTGGGTTCAAGTGATTCTCCTGCCTCAGCTTGCCAAGTAGCTAGGATTACAAGGTGTGCACCAACATGCCTGGCTAATTTTTATATTTTTAGTTGAGATGAGGTTTTACCATGTTGGTCAACCTGGTCTCCAACTCCTGACCTCAGGTAATCTACCCACCTTGGCCTCCCAAAGTGCTGGGATTACAGGAGGGAGCCACAACGCTCAGCCTCACTTGTATTTCTTTTGGCCTCCTGAGCGAGTTTTTTTTTTCTTCTGCTGTTTTTGCATAATGTAGTCCACAATAGTGATTAAAACATTAATCTAACTTTTAAATACAGCTATGCAACTACTAGATATATAAGCTTTGGAATTTTTTCTTTAAGGATTATCTAAAAAATAAGTAAACAGTCCCAGGCACAAATTAAAACCCAAAAGTGTACTTTGTTTCCTTTTCTTCTTCTTCATCACCATCGTCATAGGCATCATCATTTAGCAATCTTCCTGCTCTAAGTAGTTGTTTATTTGAACTCTGCAGGAATTAGAACTATTTTAAAACATATATCTTGGCCAGGTGCCATGGCTCATGCCTGCAATTCCAGCACTTTAGAAGGCTGAGGCATGTGGATCACCTGAGGTCAGGAGTTCAAGACCAGCCTGACCAATATGGTGAAACCTTGTCTCTACCAAAAATATAAAAATTAGTCGGCATGATGGTGGGAGCTTGTAATCCCAGCTACTTGGGAGGCTGAGGTAGGAGAATCGCTTGAACCTGGGAGGCAGAGGTTGCAGTGAGCCGAGATCACACTATTTCACTCCCCTGGCAACAAGAGCAAAATTCCTTCTCAAAAAAATAAATAAATAAAATAAAACATATATCTTAAGGCAGTTAATGCTTGTAGACATACTGTGAGAACAAAAAAAAAAAGTACTCATTAACTTCATGAGCCTGTGTAAAGATACAGAATGGTTCTAAGGGCAAAAAGAAAACAATCTTCACCTGCATAAAATGTAAGATAACTTTACTAGAAAATTAAATCTTTTCACTCTTTGAATACAAGGTATTACACAAAGTAAAAATAGTTTGATTAGTCATAATTGTTAATTGTTCATATTCATGAGAAACCTATATACCTAGAGAGACAATGGCATCTCAAATTCCCATGCCTAAATGGTACTTCCAAAGTCAGACTTCATAAATGCAACTTGAACTTAATCAGAAATGATTAAGATTCATGCTTCAGAAAATTGAAAGGAAAGCCATGTGCATTTTCCTCCTAGAGATATTAAAATAAGAAGATCCCTATTAAAGCTTTGTTAATTATCTGAAAAATTAATCCCCAAACAATAAGTTAGAGACAAACTATAGTTTTATACAGTAACTTTTAAACATGTTTTAGTGGATTTTTATTTTCATAATTTATATAAACATTTTATGATCCAACATTTTATAAATTCAACATTATTCCCAGTTACAGTTGTTGTCACATTTGTGTTATTCCCACAGACATTTCCCCCTAAATGTCCTAACATTATTTTTACACTTAATGTTGGTTTATGGGATTGTAGAAATAAAAGAAAACTCATACATGTCACTGTTTTTCATGTTTATTTGCTTTCTGTTTTGGCTGACTTCCCTGGGAGCCAGAGGAGAGAGAGAGGTGGCAAGAGAGATAAGAGGATTATGTCCCTGATGGTAGAGGAAGAAAGAAGGCAAATAAATAAAATGAGGAGGCAATGGGAAGTAATACGGTGATATGGTTTGGCTCAGGTCCCCACCCAAATCTCCTCTTGTGGCTCCCATATGGCTCCCATAATTCCCCTGTGTTGTGGGAGGGACCCAGTGAGAGATGATTGACTTACAGGGGTGGGTTTTTCCCATGCTCTTCTCATGATAGTGAATGGGTCTCACAAGATCTGATGGTTATAAAAACGGGAGTTGTGCTACACAAGCCCTCTCTCTCTCATCTGCTGCCATGTGAAATGTGGATTTCACCTTCTGCCATTATTATGAGGCCCTCCAGTCATGTGGAACTGTAAGGCTAATAAATCTCTTTCTTTTATAAATTGTCCAGTCTTGGGCATGTCTTTATCAGCAGTGTGAAAACAGACTAATACATACAGAGTGGAGGCAAACAGTAAGGGTTAAATCATGTCAAGAGGAGGCCCCGAGTCGATGTTTTTTGGGGTGACCCTAAGAAATTTGTAAATAATTATGCCTCATACTTAAGAACATACATAAAGAATTATGAATTAATACCACTTTACAACCTCTAAGTTAGGAATTTTGGGCAGACAAAGCACTTATTGAAGAAAAACTTGGAAAAGAAACTTAGGGAATAGGCAAAAATGAGCCATTCACCAAAACAAGAAATGTTACTTTCCAACATGGGTCACGTTAAACATTAGTTCTACAGAATGTCAAAGGGTACATATAGGAAAAAATGAAAAACCAAAATGACAGATTATCTGACCAAATTAATTTGGAGATTGTAGGATAAGAAAATCAGTTTGTGTACCAGAGAAGTTGTGAGAACCATGAATAAGAGAGTCATTCTAAAAGTCCATGATGAGATTGCTTGAGAGATGTGAGTTCTTTAGAATACAATTTGGATGCTCCTTCCTTACACTAACAGCATGCTCTTCTCCCATGGGGTGAGAAGTAGTTTGGAAGAGTTTGTGTAGCTCCAAAACCATGTGCCATGCATCGGGAATATAAAGATGACTAAAATATGATCCCTGTACATAAGCTTCTTATGCATAGGGGTGATATTTTATCTTTCTTAGAAATATTGATACTGGATTTCTACTCAAATGCAGTTTTACAGTCTGTTACAGGGGTCAGTAATAAGTAGTAGTCTAGAACTTTGGTCCCCTAAATCAGACAGTGAATCCCTACTGCTTCTTTGCTCCTTTGATTTTAAACAAAGTTGTTTCTTCTGCAGATCCTATATATCTTAAGTCAGCAAATCTGACCTGCATTTCAAAATCTTCACCAACAGATAAGTGACCAAAAGTGATTTTGAGACATCTCTGCTTTTATCTCCCATCCTATGCTTGCACTGAGAAGGGGCTAGAAAAAAGTTACAGCCATTAGTCACTAAAACAAGATCCAGTGATTTTTCCCCTTGTGAAAAGCAAACTTAGCTCTTATTCGTGTTGTGGTCAGCATGCTCTCCATAATAACAACTAAAAAAAGACATCACTGTACTTGATTTTTTTCCATGGCTAATAGGTATGGTAGTTCTCAGCATCTCTCTTGTTTCAAGATCTGCAGGAACCATGAGAAATAATTTAAATTTTGACCTGGTAATAGCCAAGATCGAACCATTTGGAAAAAGCACACTGTCTAGATAATCAAGAAAAGGATGGCCACTTGGCCAACTATAAATTAGGTAGAGAAACTTATCTGAAATTTTATTTATGTTCCAGATTTAAAAATGAATAGTTTCTTTTAAAATTTTATTGCTTTTTTTTCCCAACATATTTTCCCATTGGTTTGTCTTATGAGAAGCACTAATGTTAAATTTTTTCTTGTTTCTACAATTAGACAATATATTAATGTTCTACCATAAATGCAGTTGTTTTGCATTTTTAAGGTCTGGTAACAAATATCATACAGAGCTATCTATGAATTCAAGTACATTTAGGTAAAAACATCAGAGTCGGGGCCTGCAATAAGCTACAAAAATGACTGCTACATTTTAAAAAGGGTATAAAAATAAATAAAACACTTAAATATTTTCCTCTAAACACAATTAGAGACATATGCATATATCTGCCAATTAATAAAAATGTTGATTTTGATTGTTAATGACAAAAATGACCATATCTAAATCTGTCATAAATTTGTCCAAAAGGAATATTGTTAAGATGGGACCTCAGCGTTTATTCTAGTTACTGCACTTGTCATATTCTATTTAAATGAAAGTATTTAGTATATATTATCTGAGGATTATGATAGCTTTAGCACAGCATAAAGTGAACATCTATTGTTTTAAAGCATTAACTTTAAGAGGTGGGAAATGAAGAATCGGATAAAAGTGACTATAAAAAAGTAAAAAAGCAACGGATTCAGTTTAGAGTAATAAAATACATGCCATGTATGTTCTCTGACCCTTTATTCATTTATATAATCAAATTTTAAATTAACCTCAATAATTTTATAAGACAGCTGAACAGTTTATACACTTTTGAATTCCTGCCAAGCTAAGACATACTGGAACCAAATTTTGCAATGTCAAAAGGCCTAGAAATTCTTTCTAAAGCTTAAATTAGCATCAGATCACATTTAGAGTCTTAAATGGGCTCAGTTATTTTCAAGCTTTTCCCAAAATGATATTTAGCAAGAGACAAGCAATAATCCCTCTTGAAGCTTAATCTCAGATTTAAAATCCTTTGATCAATCAACAAACACTTATTAAACATACAACATTAGTTACACAGGAGAAAATAAAATCTAAGTCAAAGGAAAAAACAGATAAATTCCTTTTCACTTCAATTCTGCCAGGGAACTGTAGGCTACATGTTGGTTCACTTTCTAAAGTGTATGCTTTAAGAAGTACAAGGGTTCAAGGAAGAAACTGTTTATATGTTTTACTATATATATGGAATAAGATATATACATAAATATATATATTTATATATATAATAATCATATGTAAATTATGGGGTAAAATGTTTGTATACTTGTATTCACATTTTTTCTGAAAAATATTTGGTTATAAAATAATATCCCATACCAAAATTTAGTGCTACAAAATACAAGTTTTTCATTTGTCAGAAAAGTAATTGTTTATATTATCATTTGTATTACCCACCACTAATTGAACTAGTAGGGCTAAATAGGAGTCTTTGAACAAGATGAAGTTCGGTATTGCCCAAATTTGGTAATTAGCAATACCAAATTACTTAAAACTAATAGAAAAATAAAACATCCCATTAATTAAATAACATGTTAAAAAACAGTCAGTTTTGGGGAACCTTTATGTGACCAGTACTATGGTAGGCGCTTTCACATGAACATTATAAATTAGCCTTCATAATCACACTAAAAGTTCACTATCACTATTCAAACTTTTAGACATGAATTTCTACCTTGCACAGATAAAAATTAAGTAAATCAGGGTCATATGGTTAAACGGTAGGTCCTCTAAAATAAGAGAGGCCAAGGCAGGCAGATCACGAGGTAAGAAATCGAGACCATCCTGGCCAACATGGTGAAACCCTGTCTCCACTAAAACTACAAAAATTAGCTGGGCTTGGTGGCATGCATACCAGCTACTCAAGAGACTGAGTCAAGAGAATCGCTTGAACCCTGAAGGTGGAGATTGCAGTGAGCTGAGATGGTGCCACTGTACTCCAGCCGGGCAATAGAGCAAGATTCTGTCTCCAAAAAGAAAAAGAAAAAGAAAAAGATATTAAACTCTTTTCATTCTATTTTTTCTAGTGAGATGCAGTATCAGATAGAGGTTAAGTGTTGGTTTGGGTATCTTCATTTCAAGTTATGTGATCTTCAACAAGTTGCTTAGCTCCGTTATCTAATCTTCAAAATGAAAAAATAAACAATAAAATCCACATTATATGAAGGAGGCTGTGTAATGTGAATGACAGTACTTGCATAATAAATCACATAGAACACCACAGAGCACATGGCAACCATGGAATAAGAGTTAGCTAATATTACTACAAATTCACTCTGTGATCCTTAGTGAGTCACTTTGAACAGATTATAGTTTCCTAATATGGCTTTAGCAGTAGTCCACCTGCTCATATCGCAGTGTGACCTTGCCATTTCTCCATCATAAGATCTCTTATTTGTGGAATCTGAAAAAATTGAATTCATAGAAATAGTAGAATGATGATTACCAGAGGCTGAGAGGGTGGGTTAGGGAAAGGGGAAATGTTGGTTTCAGGGTTAGAATTTCTGGTGATCTATTGCAGAGTAAGGTGGCTATAATTTATCAATTATGAATAAAAATATTTTTTAAACTAAAAGAGAGGAAGAGCCTGTCTACTTTCCTTGAAACTTTGTGATAGCCTCAGTCAATACAGCATGATGGACATGAAGTTATGTGTCCTGCAAAGTTAGATCACAAAATGCAATAGTGTGTGTGTGTCACCCCTTACTCTCCATCTCTATCTCTTCTTGCTGTTGGTATCCAGTCATCTTGCTGTGAGTAATCACAGGCCACAAGTAGAGGTTATATGTGGACTTTCAAGCCAACAACCCCAGTTAAGTTTCCAGCCAGCTGTCATCATCAATTGTCAGGCTAAAAAGCCTTTGAAGTAACACCAGCCTCCTCCATTGTCATGAGAAACCCTGAAGGAAAGCCACCAAGCCCAACCCAGTCACTCCCAGAATTATAAGAGATACAAATGAGTGACCAGTATTGTTTTGAGAAACTGTTTAGCAATAGATAAATAAGCACCATCATCAAGATTTCTTTTTCACTATTTTTTACTTTAAAAAGACTAATTCTATTTCAGATTAGTTTGATTTACAAATATATACACAGTCACAGAGCTGAAGTGTATTTTTTTCTTTTTCTTTTTTTTTGAGGCAGACTTTTGCTGTGTCACCCAGGCTGCAGTGTACTGGTATGATCTCGTCTTACTGCAACCTCTACCTCCCAGGTTCAAGCGATTTTTCTGCCTCAGTTTCCCGAGTAGCTGGGGTTACAGCCGTGCACCACCATGCTCGGCTAATTTTTATATTTTTAGTAGAGACAAGGTTTCACCATGTTGGCCAGGATGGTCTTGAAATCCTGACCTCAGGCGATCTGTCCACCTTAGCCTCCCAAAGTGCTAGGATTAGAGGCATAAGCCACTGCGCCCGGTCCCATATTCCATTTTTTTTTCTAAATGAATAGACCTTTTACAGATACAGAGGTTCACAATTAAATTTGATGATTAAAATAATTTCTAATATATAGAAATAAAGGGGGTGACCCATCACTATTCTGAGGTCTGGCATAAGATTATGAAAAAATAACAAATATGTACCTGTTTTTTTTTTTTGAGACAGAGTCTCACTCTGTTGCCAGGCTGGGTGCAATGGTGTGATCTCAGCTCACTGCAACCTCCAACTCCCTCATTCAAGCAATTCTCCTTCCCCAGCCTCCCAAGTAGCTGGGATTACAGGCACGTGCCATCACACTCAGCTAATTTTCGTATTTTTTTAGTAGAGACAGGGTTTCACCATGTTGCCCAAGATGATCTCGATCTCCAGACCTTGTGATTCACCCACCTCAGCCTCCCAAAGTGCTGGGGTTACAGGCGTGAGCCACTGCGCCTGACCACAAATACATATCTTAAGGGGCTGTGGGTCTTCATAGAATGGAATCCTTCTTCCTAAGGCCAAGAAATGAGCATTTCCATCAGCAATTGCCATAGTATCAGGAATTTCATGCTCTTCCTCTTATGAGGCCAGCTGGAGAAAGTTCTGACTCTTAATAAACAAGAGAAGGCATGCAGTAGCGAACTTGCCCAGAAACTTTGATGATAAGCATCCACTCAGGGGCTCAGCTGCTCAGGAAAATGTAACAAACCAACTCTTTTAACACATAAAACTAAAAGCCAATTCTTCTCCTCCAATTTAAACATAGTACATGTCTGAATTCAAGATGCTAATTATAATTGAGTTTCATCACTCAGCTTTATTTATAAGGGCTACAGGCTTTCAACTGTTTCAAGAAAAATCTGTTGGACAAAGTAAGAAAAATGTCTCAGAGTGGCATTTGCTTGGGTAGTATCAGCCCCCATACAGTGGATTCTATAAAGAGAAGTTTACTGCATTAAATACATTGATGAGAAAAAACGAAAAAGGAGTTTCTTGAATGTAGAGCTATACGTATATTGTAATATTGTAATAGGCAAACTCTGTAATTCACAGGGAATGAAATGCTTTTATTCATTGGCTATAAGGAACTGCTGTTCTTCAGTCAGAAAAGAAGCCCACAGTAACTCAATGAAGTAGAATAAAGTAGAATATCACTTCTGTCAGCAATGCAGCTTTAAAAAAATTCCCCCCAAAAAACTTTTTATGATTAATTAACCCTAATTCTATAGCAATACATATGTAATTATGTTGAAGATAATAATACATTTCCCCTAAATCTTAAAGAAAGCATGTTTTCCAAGCAAATTTTGCAAAAGGAGAGATTTAGCTAATAATCATACTAATTATCATACTGTCCATACAGAACAAGTCAACTCACAATCATATACTTTCCCTTTCTTTCTCCATAGTTTTAACTTTTTGTTTATTTATATTTTATCATTTACAAATGGGTATTTATCATAAGCTAGCAAATCATTTGTGGGTGCATGCATATAAAAGTAAGTAACTGAACATATAAAATAAGTTAAAACCAAAAGTAATAACTGTAAGGCTTTGATTTACCAAGATATGCTTAATAGTGTTTTGGATTTTTTTCCCCTGGTAATAAACAATATGAATTACATAATAAAATATCTTTGTTTAATATTTGGGCCAACTTTTTATTATTCACAGTGAAAGTCCTAGTTTGTCAAATAGCCAAGACTTTATCTATTTTTTCCTGTTGCCAGGCTGATGGCCATCTCTCTCTGTGTGTTGTAACATCTTCAGTAGATGGCAAAGGAATAAAGCATAAAGACAATTTAGCCCCATCAGCTATTTAGAGGAAGGAAGTCTGTGCTCAGTGACAGTCGAGATGACTGAAGACTTTTAATTATCTTTGCAGTCTTCGCATTACAAATAGAGTAAAAGGTTTCCAAAAGGATAGGGATCCTTTTAACTGCCAAATGTGAGAAGAAAAGAACGAGATTAGAGGATATCTTTCTAAACACCTATGCTGACATCATTTTCTGTCCTGCTCTGGGGTCACAAAGACTCAAACGTGGACAGAATTTCTATCAGTTGTATTTACTCTGGCAGGTGCCTGTCTCCCAGGAGACTTATCAACAATTTTAGTGTCTAGTAGATAAAAAAGATTAAATCTGTGTTCTCTGATGACTTTTAAGAAATCCATATATATCTATATCTATATCTATATATAGATTACAATTTTTTCACTTGCTTCTTATGTGCTCTATAAAACCTCCTGTTTTTGAAATCCTGGTGGCTCCAATATATCTTTAGAAAACATGGCTTTGTAGATAAGATGCAAAGAAAAAAAGAAAAGGAAGAGGACATTAACAACAATTAGCAAGAAATGTTAATTTGCCAAGTACAGTACAGAGTGTTTTATATCTGGCTCTGGTAACCTCAAAGAGATGCTCTTTCACACAAGGTGATTTAAAATAGGGTCAAATGTTGATTAAGGAGGGGGCTACATTCTGAGAAATGCATTGTTAGGTAATTTATTCTCTATGTGAACATCATAGAGTGCTTTTACACAAACGTGGATGGTACCGCCTACTACACACCTAGGCTATACAGTATAGCCTACCTATTGCTCCTAGGCTACAAACCTGTATAGCATGGTACTACTGAATACCACAAGCAATTATAAAACAATGGTAAGTGTTTGTGAATCTAAACACATTTAAACACATAAAAGGTACAATATAAATATAGAGTAAAAGATAAAAATGATACAGCTGCATAGGGCACTTACCACAAATGGAGCCTATAGGACTGAAAGTTGCTCTAGGTGAGAAATGAGTGAATTTGAGGGCCTAAGACATTATACTACTGTAGATTTTATAAATACTGTAAGCATAGACTACAGTAAATTTATATAAAAGTACTTTTATTTCTTCAGTAATAAACTTAGCTTATAAAAACCTTTTGACTACAAACTTTTAAGTTTTTTAAACTTTTAACTTTTTTGATTAGCACTAAGCTTAAAACACAAACACATTGTGCAGCTGTATAAAAATTTCTATTTAAATATCCTTATGCTATACATTTAAAACTTTTTAATCATTATTATTATCGATTATTATTTTTTACTTTTAAAACTGTTTTGTTAAAAACAGACACAAACACACACAGTACCCTAGACCAGGGATTCACTATCCCCAGGCCACAGACTGGTACTGGTCCAGTACGGGTCCATGGCCCATTAGGAACCAGGCTGCACAGCGGGAGGTGAGCAGCAGGTGCGGGAGGGAGCATCGCTGCCTGAGCTCTGTCTGCTGTCAGTTCAGTGGCAGCCTTAGATTCTCATAGGAGTGCAAATCCTACTGTGAACTGCATATGTGAGGAGTCTAGGTTGTGCACTCCTTATGAGAAGGTAATGCCTGATGATCTGAGGTGGAACAGTTTCATCCTGAAACTATCCCACCCTCTCCTATTACTCTCAGTCTATGGAAAACTTGTATTCCACAAAACCAATCCCTGGTGCCAAAAACTGCTGGCTGAGACTTACACAGGGTCAGTATCATCGATATCGTTGTCTTCCACCTCCACGTCTTGTCCCACTGGAAGGTCTCCGGGGACAATAACACACAAGTGACTGTCATTGCCTATGATAACAATGCCTTCTTCTGGAATAACACCTTAGGGACCTGCTTGAGGCTATTTTACAGCTAACTTTTTCTTTTATAAGTAGGAGTACACTCTAACATAATAAAAAAATATAGCATACTATATAAAAGGTTATGGAGAATTTTAGCTCCATTATAATCTTATGGGACCATTGGGTTTTATGTGGTCTATCACTGAGTGAAATGTCACTACGTGGCACTTGACTGCAATGTTGTCAAGTGGTTTTTTATTATTTCCTTTGAGCTATCCTTGCCTTACACTTTGTATCAATAATATGAGAAATTCAACTAATCAGTTTCAGATAACTGACCAAGTCTCCTTCCCATTAAAGTCTTAAGTGACCGCCCTTGCCCCTAAGGTGTCAGCCAAAATTTTATCTGTTCTACCTGCTTCTCCAGGATCAGAATTCATCATGTGCCTTTGAAAATGCGGGTTTATTCCTGCCACAGCATCTTTGCACATGATGTTCCCCTACAAGAATTTATACCCCTACCCCACCCACTTCTTACAAATACCCTATTTTATTTACTTAGCCCCTGTTGGTTCTTCACATCTTAGTTCCATCACTTCCTCTATCATTCTTTCTTCATTTTGCACAAATTATGATAAATATCCCATTATGTACTCTTCATATCAATAAATTTCATGCCACGGAACACACATATCTGAGTGAATTTTGGTTAGTATCTGTTTACTCCTCAAGACTAAAGGCTCCATAAGCACTGGAAAAAAATGATAATTTTTCTTCACTGAGTTGAGTGGCTGGCATAATGTTCAATAAATGTTAATAAAATAGGAAGATAAATTAATGACTGAATATACTCGTTTTAGATACGTTTGGCTTCTCAATTAACTGCCTGCGATACAAGGAGAAAACGTTGCTTATAAGTTACAATTTGCCTATATCTGGTCCTGGGCACAATGTTACTTTGCTTGCTCCACTCAAATCTTTATGTAATTATGTATTCGACCTCCAACTGGAGAGGAGGTACTGGTAGAGAAAGGCTGCTAGGGCTATGGCAAACCAGGAGCATCCTTCCAAGCAAAATTGCTAGGCAAAGAGTCAAGATCACCATCAGAGAGAGAAATTTATAGTCAGAAGGAAAACAGTATGTATCATATCCAATTGGTTAGGCAAGCACAGAAATAAAAGAGAAATGATAAGAATATCACAGAGAATTACAAAGGGTACAATTTAGGCTGACAAATCAAAATGATTTACCTGATGCCATACACATTTCTTCCTTCACTTTCTCTCTGCTAGAATAGCTGTAATATCTGAGAGGAGAGATACGTGACCCCAACTGGACCAGTTAGGCGCTCAACCTCGTAACCACCTCAACTGGTCTATGCATTGGCATGTAACCCAAGTTAGGCCAAGCTGAATCCACCTCTGAGAATTTTAAAGCTCAGGATAAGATAAATGGGTTAAATAATAAAAGGCCAATTAAAATTTTAAGATGCTAATGATCATATGCATACATGATATTTAAAAAAACTAAAATAAAACAAAAAACACCCTTTCCGTGACAGAAAATAATAAAATAAGCATTCACAGGAAGTAAAAAGTAGGTGTGTGTAGGGATAACAACAAAAGAAGGAAGGGAAGGAGTAGGTAGGTGGCAGGGGAAGGAAGGTGTGGGGGGCAGGAAGGTGTCAGTTGGTAGATTTCACTGTCCCTTATTCTAGCCATGCTTCAGCCAATTCCACTAATGGTCTTCCAAAGACTAGATGTATTAACCCGATGGATATCCTTTCTTGTCCAAACTAGTTGTGGTTGGGTTAAGAGAGTAAGGAAAGACTAGGTAGAATTCAAATATTAATTGAGGTAGTGATTCAGAACTCAGGTTCTGACACATTTCTGCTTAGATAGCCCTCTACTTGATTCCCTATGCCTGGTCATGGGAGCTGAGGGCTTTTGGAAGAGTAAGGTTGAAACATGAGAAGGGGTGAAGGTAGAATAGGGGTGAAGGTAGAATGATATAAGACAACAGAGAAATATAGGCTTATAAGAGGCTAGCTTGACATAATATCTCAGAGTGCTGACTACTAATAATGTGTTTAGATCATAAGGAAACTTGATGTGATTTATGAAGCAATTGAGGTATTTTGACGTATACACTTTCATTTAGCAACGCTTATAAAAATCAGAAAAAAATGTAATAATTTTATCCACAATAGTGGCAAGCCAATAATCATCTGAATACTCACTTTTGTATATTACTCTGTACATACATCCTTTTTGGTATTGTCTATAGAAATACCAAATTTTTATAGAGTATACATATAGGCACTAGAGTGTGGTTTCAGTTTTTAGTCAAATCTCATTTTCTATCTCTCTCTCTTTCAAACCCTAAGGAAAAACAAGTGGTTAAAATTCAGAGTAGGGAAAACAACTGAATATACTATAGTTCTTATTTTTAAACTTAATTTATAATTCAATAAAATCATTTACTGTATGGTGAAGAATGGATTTGTGTACATAAAATATGATACATTCAACTTTAAAACAGTACTGTTGACTTATTTGTTTACATTCTTAAAGATATTTGTTTCTTATGTGTAGTGACTGACATTCTTTTTCTTCTTCACCAATACATGGTCATCATTTGATTGATGACTTCCTTCATGACCTTCACATGGAAGCCATGGATAGTAACTTTGCGTATACAAAGGCCTTTGCTTCTATTCTTGACTCTAGACTTAAGAAATCCTCCAAATGGGAGTTGCTGCTGGTTTTCATATTTAGGGTGAGCCCAATACAGTTCCTGGGCCAATATGAACCAAGTGGAAAATGTGTCAATGGTGATAATTTTTATTTTCAATAAATTAATTCATATACTTTCTCTATAATTTTCCTTTAAACTGTCATCATTTTGGCTTAGTTAATAAAAAGTGGGTATTAACTTTAGTTCCTCATCAAATACCTTTGTTTATTGAATTATAAAACAGACCAGAAGCTTAGCTTTTGTAGCCCAGGCCCTGATGATCTGCCTGGTTCCTGTTAGCTCCCTTTTGCAGACACTCAGGTCTTGCTTTTCAAAGCCCCAGGCTGGGAATTTACTGTGTAGTATCACACTTCTAAAGATGGTCTGCTGCATGGATTCCCTCTGTCATACTGACCCACCAGAGTGGATATGCACAAGCATCAGGCCCATTTCAATCACGCTCCCTTTCACAGTGGAGCTGAGTTAATCTCCTCAGGTTATGAGATAGTCCTCAACACCTTCTGCCTCCCACCAGGCCTGTGTGGTGGTGATAGCTGCAGGCTTCATTTTGAAGCTCCTTGCTATACTCAAATAATCTTAGGATATATTTATACTAAAAAAAAAAAAATCTGTTTATCTGAAATTAACATTTAACTAGGCTCCCTGTGTTATTATGTGTTAATTGTGGGAACTGTAAATGTGACTGGACTGTTATTTAGACCCTATATCACCCCCAGGGAAGTCATGTGCAGAATGTGGGTCAGCACCAAATACACACAATCCCTTGGGCAGTTTCAGAACCTTACCCAGCCCAAGAAAACACTGAGATATAATATCAAATTCCACAGTCCTGTCCTAATTGTATCCTATTATCAGTAGTTCATGCTGAAGTTTTATGGAAAACTTTTGTGTACTCCAGATCTCAGTTTTTTTCAACAGATGAAGAGCTTTCCATAGGTAATTTCAAAAGTGTCCTCCAAGTCAACATTTTATACTAAGATTTATTTCTCCCTAAAACCTCAGCATTTCTGAATAGAAAACCCAGTTTTATCTTGTGGTCCTAAATCCTCAGATCTCATATTTTCATGTCTTCAAGAGTTGAGCTTCTTAAGAATGTCTAAATCTGTAGTCACGCATTAGTGTGGTAGTGAATGTGTCACTACAAGGTGATACTTATCTTGATGACATGATAATATTCTACATTCCTTAAGTTTTCAGTGACAGAGAAAGAGCATGCAACTTCCCATTAACATAATTAACAAAAGGGAGACTGTACTTACATCTGCAAATTTCCTTTTAAGGCAGTATTATCCTGCACATGATTACAAGTCTGTATTAATAGCCTTGTTCGTCCCTTGCCAGCAGTTTAGAAAAGAAACTACAATTTTAAGTGTGATTTTCTTGCTGCTCTTTTTAATTCTCATACAGTCAAGGGAATTATATTATTTAGGGCATATATATATATATATAGTCATTTTTCTGAATAAATTACAAGCCTCTGTTACTTAAATGAAATTAACTTTTAAAGACTAGATCCAAAAGTCAAAACAACTTGGAGAAAACAAAACAAAACAAAAAATCTAGAGGATCATAGAAACTAGACACATGCTATAAAATGAATCTTAGAGTTCATGTGACACATGCTTTTCAAATGGGAAAAAAATGAAATGAAAAATGTCATTTGAAACAATATATAAGTTGAAGAATAATATCTCAATGACTGGCATTGCTAATGTTATGAACATTTGATACTGAGCTACCCTAGTGGAGTACTGGAATGAGGACATTAAAATCAGACACAGACACAGTGAAAGAAAGATATATTATAATTTTATAAAAATAAAACAATATAAATGCTCAGTAAAATAATGAGAACAAAGTCAAAGAATGTTATATATATACACACACACATTTATAGTTGTCATTTAATTTGATCCAATCCAAGCTTCTAAGAAAGACTACACTAGTATATTTATATAGTCTTCAGAGAAAATAATGATACAGTATAATTTCTAGTATTTAAAAAATCCAAGTCAGTTAATCTAAAATAATGATGCTAATAACGTGGTTTAACAGAGTAATAAAGGAATGTGATCACTCCTTGAACTCAGCTTTCTTATAAAAAGTGGTCATGGCATAAAGGAACAGTGAATACATAGGACCAGGAAAACAGAATTGTTTCTACAACAGGTATCAAAGTCTATGGGAAACCTTGAGGTATCCTGGCCTGCTGGGAATAAAGAAACAAGCTCTGTCTTCTAGAACACAGTCAATGTGGCAGACACTCTTAGAGTGTTTTGAAGCTAAATATATAGCTTTAGGGAATTAATCTGTCTCCCCACTAGAGAATGCCCCACAATCACGCAGGGAAGCTAATTGAAGGCCAAAGATGCTACTGAATATGACAAGGCTACCTATTATATGTATATTAAAGCATTTAATTGACAAACGAGGCTGTAAAGATTAAGACTGAAATTATTTAAAAATCAGTGGTCTAGAAAGGTGAAAGTAAAAGAAAAATTTTTAAAAATTTAATTTTGTACTTTTCAAGAAATGGTAAAAATGTTAAAGAACAAACTATATTTGATACAAAGAAGGGATTATAAACTAGAAATGGGATAATAACACTAATGCTATCTACCATTTTTGAGCACATATGCTAGTTTGATACTATCACAATACCTCATAGAGTGCATATCACTTACTCATTAGACATGTTTATGAGGTAGGCTCTGTCATCTGTGTGTGACGGGGAGAAATACGTTCAGATTTGAGTCATTTGTTCAAAATCACCTAAGAGATAGTCAAGCTGTGATTAAAACTGAGCTCTGAAATCCAAGTTCCGGTTGTTAACTACTGTGCTATACCATCCATGTAGTCCATGTACATAATTGTTCACTGATGATAGGCTCAAGTGTATTGACAAACAGCAAAAACAGAGACATTGCTACGGCAAAGCAGAGGATTCTGGGTCAAACACAGGCTTAGATGCTGACTAGCTATATGAGCATGAACAAATCACTTTACTTCTCTGGGACATATTTTTCTTATTGTTAAAATTAGGAAGCCAACTGTGAAAGATTTTTGCAGCAATGGCCCACAGCTTGTTCATGCCTCCCTGTATCCACACCTTTGCATAGATCCTTTGCACACTGATGTTTGATGTGTGATATGGTTTGGTTGTCTCTCCACCAAATCACATCTAGAATTGTAGCTCCCATAATTTCCACACATTGTGGGAGAGACCCAGGGGGAGAGAATGGAATAACGGGAGCAGTTTCCTCCACACTGTTATCTTGGTAGTGAGTAAGTCTAAAGAGATCTGATGGTTTTATAAGGGGTTTCTCCTTTCACTTAGCTCTCATGCTGTCTTCCCTGCCACCATGTAAGATGTGCCTTTCACCTTCTGGCATGATTGTGAGGTCTGCCCAGCCAAGTGGAACTGAGTCCATGAAACCTATTTTTTTTTCAATAAATTACCCACTCTTGGGTATGTCTTTATCAGCAGCATAGCAACAAACTAATACAGTAAGTTGGTACCAGTAAAATGGGGCGCTGTGGTAAAGATACCTGAAAATGTGGAAGTGAATACAGAACTAAGTAACAGGCAGAGTTTGGAACAGTTTGGAAGGCTCAGAAGAAGACAGGAAAATGTGGGAAAGTTTGGAACTTCCTAGAGACTTGGAGGGCTCAGAAGACAGGAAGATGTGAGAAAGTTTGGAACTTCCTAGAGACTTGTTGAATGGCTATGACCAAAATGCTGCTAGAGAAATGGAAAATAAGGTCCAGGCTCAGTTGGTGTCAGATGGAGATAAGGAACTTGTTGGGAACTGGAGTAAAGATCACTTTTCCTAGGCAAAATGATGGGAGGCATTTTGCCCCTGCCCTAGAGATCTGTGGAACTTTGAACTTGAGAGAGAATGATTTAAGGTATCTGGTGGAAAAAATTTCTAGATGACAAAGTATTCAAGAGGAAGCAGAAAATAAGTTTGGAAAATTTGTAGCCTGACAATGAAATAGAAAAGCAAAACCCATTTTCTGGGGAGAAAATCAAGCGGGTTGCAGAAATTTGCAGAATTTGCATAAGTAACAAGGATCCCAATGTCAATCACCAAGACAATGGTGAAAATGTCCCAAGGGCATGTCAGAGACCTTTGCAGCAGCCCCTCCCATCACAGGCCAGGGGCATAGGAGGGAAAACAGTTTTGTGGGCCAGGCCCTAGGGCCCTCCTGTTGTGTGCAGCTTAGGGACTTTGTGTCCTGCATTTCAGAGGCTCCATCCATGGCTAAAATGGGGGAAGGTACAGCTCAGGGCGTGGCTTCAGAGGGTGCAGGCCCCAAAGCTTGGCAGCTTCCACATGGTGTTGAGCCTGTGGGTACATAGAAGTCAAGAACTGAGGTTTGGGAACTTCCATCTAGTTTTCAGAGGATGTATGGAAACACCTGAAGTCCAGGCAGAAGTTTGCTACAGGGCAGAGTCCTCATGGAGAACCTCTGTGGTGTGGAAGAGAAATGTGGGATTGAAGCCCTCATACAGAGTACCCACTGGGGTACTACCTAGCAGAGCTGTGAGAAGAGGGCCGCCATCATCCAGACCCCAGAATTGTAGATCCACTGACAGCTTGCACCATGTACCTGGAAAAACCACAGACACTCAACAGCAGTCCATGAAGCAAGATGGGAGAGAGACTGTACCCTGCACAGCCACAGGGGCAGAGCTCCCCAAGACCATGGGAATCCATCTCTTGCATCAGCATTACCTGCATGTAGACATGGAGTCAAAGGAGATCATTTTGGCGCTTTAAGATTTGACTGCCCTGCTGGATTTTGGACTTGCATGGGGCCTTTAGCCCCTTTGTTTTGGTCATTTTCTCTGATTTGGAATGGCTATAATTACCCAATGCCTGTACCCCCCATTCTATCTAGGAAGTAAGTAACTTGCTTTTGATTTTACAGGCTCATAGGCAGAAGGGACTTGCCTTGTTTCAGATGAAACTTTGGGCTGTGGACTTTTGAGATAATGCTGAAATGAGTTAAAACTTTTGGGGGCTGCTGGGAAGGTATGATTGATTTTGAAATCTGAGGACATGAGATTTGGGAGGGGCCAAGGGCGGAATGATATGGTTTGGCTGTGTTCCTACCTAAATCTCATCTTGAATGACAGCTCCTATAATTCCCACGTGTTTGTGGGAGGGACCCAGGAGGAGACAATTGAATCGTGGGGGCAGTTTTCCCCATACTGTTCTCATGGTAATTAATAAGTCTCATGAGATCTGCTGGTTTTATAAGGGGTTTTTCCTTTCATCTGGCTCTCATTCTTTCTTGCCTGACACCACATGTGACATGGCTTTCTCCTTCCACCACGACTGTGAGGCCTTCCCAGTCATGTGGAACTGAGTCCATGCAACCTATTTTTCTTAACAAATTACTCAGCCTTGGGTATGTTTTTATCAGCAGCATGAAAACAGACTAATACAATGTGACATGGTGACTTGCTTTAGCCAATGAGAAAATAGCAAATATGATACAATCAGAGGCTTGAAAACTTCCTGCCTTTGGAGCTTACTCTCCCTTGCTGCTTCTGGAAGTCCTACAACAGCATCTCTATGACTAAGTCTGGGCTAGCTTATACAAAACACAGGACTCAGCTGACCACCTTAAGTGACAGCCAGCAACAACTGTTAGACGTGTAATTGAGGCCCTCTTCAACCAACAACCTTGGCCAACCTGCCAGCTGACCGTAGCGACAAGAGTGAGTCCAGCAAAAACCACTGTAGAATAACTGCTCAGTTGAGTTCAGCCCTAATTGCTGACAGAATTATGAGCTAACAAATGCTTATTGTTTTAAGTTTAGGAGTACACAGACTTCTTCTGTAAAGTACCAGATAGTAAACATTTTAGGCTTTGTGGGCTATGTGGTCTCCATCACAACTATTCAACTCTGTCATTGTAGCACAAAGGGAGCTATGGACAACAAGTAAATAAATGAGCAAGACTGTGTTCCAATAAAACTTCATTTACAAAAACAGACAGGAAAAATAAATAAGGAAACAGGCAGGCAGCATCTGGACCTGGTCCATAGGTAATAATTTGCTCACACTTGTTTTAAAGCAGTTAAGTTCTGGGAGTGTTTGTTATATATCAAAAGCTAACTGATGCTTTGATCAAGATGAGCTTATTAAAATTCTGTCATTAGAAGTTGCATTATAAGTGAAATTGGCATTAAAGCAATCCAGTTTAAGTCCCACAAAAATATCAAGTTTTCATCATTGAATAGAAAAGAAAATGCTTGCTTTTCTCCAAATTTATTTTTAATGCTAGTGACATGTAAAACTTTGAATATATTACTAAACTTATGTTAACTAGAAAAATATAACTGAAACTTCACCCAGTACCTTTTTCATGGCCCCATGAGACCAACACCATCACACATGTGCTCATGCACATGCACAGACACACACACACATGCACACACACACACACACAGGTCCAAGTTAGAACAAAATGTTAAAAAGCACTAGTTAAGTGTGCTTTAAAATGCTAAGCAAAATTATAAACCAAGCAATCTAAGGAGTATTAAGAATTAAAATAGCCCTTGATAATGAGACAAAAATTTGTAGGTATCTTAGTATGTGTATTATATTATTATTTAATATAAAATTTCAAATGTAGTCCTTCATAAGATATGCCAGATGTAAACGTAGTTCTAAAATGTAAGAGTGAGGAGAAAGCAGTAAGAGAATGGTAAGGAACATGGTCACTCTAAAAGACCTTGATGTCACTGGATACTGAATGAGGACAATTTTGATCCAAATATGTCACTTATAATTTATGCAGAATATATCTTTAAAGAAATTCACTTAATGTTATTAACTGAGGGTAGTATTTTTACTGTGAAAGTGAACGGATAACATCCAGTATGTGTGGGCGGGATGGGGTATGCGAAGTGGATAGGAGAGAGTGGAAAGAGAATACTTAACAAAGACTACAATTTGAATTGAGTTTGAGAGGAAACTATAGTTGCAGGAAGAGTGAGAATAGCTCTGCATTGCAGGCTAATAGTAGGAAAAAAAAATCTCTAACCTAGATAAGTTACTGTTGCAACCTACCTGGTTTAAAAAATTTAGAGTATAAGGGCCATCAAGAACATTCTGGAAGCTGTCAAACTACTGTCAGAAGACTTCATGAAGAAACTAGGAAGTAATTCCTGCCTTTAAAAGTAGTCAAGGGGCTGGGTGCGGTGCCTCACGCCTGCCTGTAATCCCAGCACTTTGGGCGGCTGAGGTGGGCAGATCACCTGACGTCAGGAGTTCAAGACCTGTCTGGCCAACATGGTGAAAACCCTTCTCTACTAAAAACACAAAAATTAGCTGGGTGTGGTGGCAGGCACCTGTAATAGCTGTTCAGGAGGCTGAGGCAGGAGAATTGCTTGAACCTGAGAGGCTGACTTTGCAGTAAGCCAAGATTGTTCCACTGCACTCCAGCCCCTGTGATCAAGTGATACTCCGTCTCAAAAAAAAAAAAAAAAAGTCAGGGATGGTGCAGATGGACTATTATCAACCCTTTTGGAAGTAGGTTGAATGTAAATAAAAAAATAAATGTACAAATGATATGGACGTAGTATCTCAGTTACACTAACATCTTAACACTAGGTGTTAAGAACAAATTTATAAAGGTAGCAGCTATGGTTTAAGGAATGAAAAAATTGTATGTTAATGTTTTATTAGAGTTGTGGTTTATGAACAAAAAGAAGAATTCATAGTGGTTTTTAATGTTAAGTTTTTCAGTCACAAATAGCAAATGATTGGCACCTACTAGCAAGATATAAGAAAGAAAGAATATTCTTGCCCAAGGCATTTCTTGCTTAAGAATTACCTTACATTTTAAGAATAACCAGAGTTTATTTTTGGACTGGTAAACGGAATATAAGTTGGTACAATGTTTCTTAAAACATTTTAACACTACTTACCAAGAGTCTTACATACTTATATATTTAATCAGACTCTCTTCATGATAGTAAATATAAATGTTATGCACAAAATTGTTCACTAAGGTCTTATTTTTTTTAATTGATAAAAACAGGAAGGCCAACAATAAGAAAATGCCATATACATTTAATAAACTATCCGACCATTAAAAATTTGGAATAGTTTCTATGCTTATTATTAGGTGAATATGGTAAAAGTGAAATAAAAATCACACATATATAACAGTCTTTTCTATTCAAAATATACACTTGTAGAGAAAATGTTGTCAAAAATATGCTAAAATAACAGTGATTAACAGCCAGATTCCATAACGCATCCCTATAATCTCAGTACTTTGGGATGCTGTGGCAGAATTCTTGAAGGCTAGGGGCTCAAGAACAACCTGAGCAACATAGCAAATGCCCTGTCTCTATCATTTTTAAAAAAATAATTAGCTGGATGTGATAGTATGCTTGTCTAGTCCTAGCTACTCAAGAGACTGAGGCTGGAGAATTGCTTGAACCAAGAGTTGGAGGGTGTAGTGAGCTACGATCATGCCACTGCACACCACCCTCCACAGCAGAGTGAGACTCTGTAGCTATAAATAATAATAATAGTAATTATAAGTGAGTGGTAGCATTTTCTTCTTTGTTATTTTTAAATGTTCTAAATTTGTAACTATGTATTATACTAATAGTTTTCTTAGGAATTTAAAAATAAGGTTTCAGAAAATACTTTTCCCTCTAACTCAAAAGCTCTAAAGTGTTCCTTAGTTTGGCATTCAGGGCTAACAATCTGTTATCAAGAAACTTTTGATCCTTCTCCCACTTTTCTTTTCCACCTAACGCAGATAGACTGATCTTTCTTCTTCCACCATAAGTTTGTATTTGTCCAGTACAGAGAGTTTGCTGAGCTCCATTTGTGCAAAACACCTCAGCTGTTACTCCCATTGTCTGCTTCCTGACCTTTTACATCCCCTTGCCAGTACTGTATCCTCTCATCCCAGAATCCCTATTTAACCACAGTGGTGAACAACTCTCTTAACACCTACCGTCTGTTTTATGCTCCCTTTTCAACTCTACGTGATAGATAGAAACAAACTTAAACTGGCCTTTACAAAAAGGGAAAAAAGAAAAGGGGTAAAGAGGGTTGGCTAATTATATCTGCTAATCTAGGGCAGGGATTTTCAGTCTCAGCAACATTGGCATTATTTGCTGTCCCCGGCATTTTAGACACCTAGTAGCATCCCTGGCCTCTAGCCATCAAAAATCAGTAGCGCCCTCCAGTGTCACAATCAAAAATATCTCCAGCCACTGTCAAATACTCCCTGGGACAAAATCTTCCCTAGCTGAGAACCAGGGCTTTAAGAGGCAACATAAAGGTTCACATTCTCAAACCTTTTGTTCCTCCATCCAAAAGGTTTTCACTCCACAAGCTGACTGCTGTCAGCCCCATACCTTAAACATACCAAATTAAACACTCCAGGGGGAAAAAAAATGCATTGCTCAAAATAACAGCTCTTGTAAAAAGTCTAATGCAATCTTTAATTGCCCTAACAATGAATTAATCTATTTGATCCATGTAAGAAGCCAAGCAAGGGCTGGGCCACATGTTTACCCTCTCCAGAGGGTTGCTTTCATCGTCATTCAACTACCTGAGGGAATAAAACCCTTTGATTTCTAAGAAAAGAGAGGGTGCCCTACCATTGCTTACAGTTTTTTTTTTTTCTCTGCCTAATAAGACTGTAAGCTGCTTAAAGGCAAGCAATGTGTTTTCAACATCTTTTATTCACTCACCTTCTAGAGTGCTGTCTTGTAGAAAGTTCAAGATGTAGTCCCTTATTAAGTGCAACTTTTAAAAGTACAACATGACTTACTGAAACTTTTTAAATCACTGAGAATAAAATGTTCTCATAATGTGTTTTACAAACATATCTTTACAATTCTATAAAAATCTTCTGAACAATGAAAAATTATGTTTAGTAAAACATAATTCTATGAAGTAAACTTTTAAAAATCAAAAACTGTGTTAATACTTTTATTAATTTTTCCCAGTAAATATTAAATTTGAGATCTAAATCCAAGTGTATATACTATAATAGAAATTATAAGATATTAATAGGGAAATTCAGAATAAAATACTAAATGCAAGCATTTTGAGAGGAGGAAATATATGTTACAATGGTGCTACTTAGCTGATAATGAGATAAAAATTTGATTCCTAATGACTAGTAGTTTTGTTTGTATCCAGGTATATACATGCATGTGTAAGTTTTAAACAGTAAAAATTGTCAACAAATATACATAAACTTATGGAAATATACTTACATACATATATTTCTAAAATCTTTCATTCATCTTCCTTAAATTATCAAAAAGGGTTATTATATCATAAATGCTTTTTCAAAGAATGGTTGCAATACTTTTTTTGAAAATAAAAACTTACTATGCTGATATAGCATTCATATTATAACATATTGGCAAAATAGAATGTGATAAGGCAATGCATTTCAAGCTGAGGGCATTAGTCTCAAGTGAAGAAAATATAATTTCAAGTTGGATTTTAAAGAGTTTGAAAGCAAATTAAATAAGCCTTGTTGTATATATTTTTTGCCTCCTACAATTTTACAAAGCAATTTTTATCTTTCAGAGAGGGCTGTGCCAGATATTGAGAAAGCCTAATTTGAATAAGATGTAAAATGCGGAACTGCCATACAAAAACCAAAATAAAAACCTTACTTCCATACCAGATTTTTTGATCTTCGACTCCTTGGAAAACATTTCAGGCTCAATAATGAAAATTAAATTTAAATGGAAGTTTTCTTCAGCATAAAAATTGTGGTATTAAATATATATGGAATGTATCTTGACTTAAATGTATTTTTCTTTCAACTATACTACTAGAATATAGACTATTTTCTGATCCTATAAGAAATTATCTGAAATATACATTGTACAGGTTTTTCTAATGTTATGTAAATTCTTTGTCATAATATTTTATTTTACTTATTTATGTTTCTCTTATAGTCTGGAGTGCAGTGGGATAATCATAGCTCATTGTAGCCTTGAACTCCTGAGCTCAAGTGATCCTCCTACTCCAGCCTCCCAAAACTAGAGGAGTGCCCTACCATGGCCAGCTAATAAAAATAAACAAAAAATAAATTGTAGAGATGGGGTCTTGCTATGTTGCCCAGGTTGGTCTTAAACTCCTGGCCTCAAGTGGTCTTTTGTTTTGGCCTCCCAAAGTACTGGGATTACAGACCTGAGCCACAGTGCCCGGCCTGTACCTAATATTTTAATAAATAAAACTAAGTGTAGAGATACTTGAGCCATATTTTTCCATACTTACATTTAAAATCTTTTAATATTTACTATTTTTAATTCCTTAAAATATTATTTTATAAATAGTCTATATGTTTTTGGAACAGAAAACAATGTATGTACATTTGCATTTTTAGGTGTTAGAAATACTATTTAACACCAACAAATACATTAAATCTACTGTTTATTTTTGAATAATTAAAATTTAAAGAGTAACTTAGTCTATGACTTCTAAGAATCGAATACTTCAAGGACCATTGAACATCACAAAAATAACAATGAAAAAATCTTAATTATGTCAAGTGTTTTCTTATAAATTAATAAGCATCACTAACCAATACTGATAAATTCAATTGTTTCTTTTTGGTTTTTTTAAGATGGAGTTTTGCTTCATCACCTAGGCTGGAGGGCAGCAGCGCAATCCCACCTCCTGGGTTCAAGTGATTCTCCTGCCTCGGCCTCCCCAGTAGCTGGGATTACAGGCACCTGCCACCAGGCCTGGTTAACTTTTGGGTTTTTTGTAGAGAGGAGGTTTCACCATGTTGGCCAGACTAGTCTTGAACTCCTTACCTCCGGTGATCTGCCCGCCTTGGTCTCCCAAAGTGCTGGGATTACAGGCGTGAGCCACTGTGCTCGGGCCTCAACTGTTTCTTATAACTTTGGAATTATTCTTTTATTTCTTTTTATTTTTATTTTGTCTGTGTGTGAATTCTCTTCCAGTCTATTTTATAAGCATTATTTAGTAATAACTTCATGAAGATGAAATTTTTGTACCATACCATTCATCCATTTAAAATATGCAATTCTACATTTTTTGTTATATTCACAGAGTTTTGAAATTTTAGAACATTTTTGGTCCTTAGAAAGAAACCCTATGCTCTTTAACAGTCACCCATCATTTCCTCCAATCCCTTCCCAGCAGTAGGCAATCATAAACCTGCTTTTTCTCTATATCTAATGGCCTACTCTGGATATTTCACATAAACGAAATCATATAATATGTGGTCTCTTTTGTGACTGGCTCCTTTCACTTCACGTAATGTTTTTGAGATACATTTATCTAACATGTATCACTACTTCACTTCTTTTTATTGCCAGCAATATTCCATTTTATAGACAAAATATTTTATTTTTACATTTATGTGTTGTTGAATATTTTAGTTATTTCTACTTTTTGGCTTTTGTAAAAGTGCATATGTGAACATTTATGTACAAATTTTAGTGTGGAAGTATGTGTTCATTTTTCTTGAATATATATATTCAAGAAAATATTCTTGAAATATATTCTTGAATATATATTCAAGAATATATATATTCAAGAATATATTCTTGAAATATATATTCCAAGAATATATTCTTGAATATATATATAACCAGGCATGGAAAGCTTCGGTTTTTGAAAATAGAAGAACTCACTGTTAAACACATAGCTTTTGTATCCTATTTTCTTCATATAATTTTCATTTTCTTAATAACTGAGAAAAAAGCTATACATATATTTTTAAGAGACAGCACTACATTTTGTTCCTGTGAAGCCTGTAAAACATAATTTAAAATGACAACTTTCTCTTTCCATTTCACAAATCCTCCTAGTGTTTGAACTCACATAAGTAATGGTTTATCCACTGTTTTCATTTGAGAACCTGTTGAGAGAGTCAGTAAATTAAGTCAGCTGTATTCAACTTGACATTTTTCTATAAATAGAAATATTTGCCTATTTAAAATTCTAATATACGGTTAAGAGAACTGAGAGAATACCACACATGAGTCATGTGTGAATTTTTCAAGTCTTTTAACTTCTATAAATGTCTTCTGTGGGGTGAGCAATTGAAATGTTGTCCATCAGTATTCTGTCTCAATTCAGTAGAAATGAAAAATGCCTGATGTCACTGTCAAACGTACTCAGAAAGATTTGATGAGCAAACCCATAGGAAAAATTGTCTTTTCCCAGAAATGCTCTGATGATTGGCACAATGTGTATGCAGCTGTTTTCCTTTAATTTCCAGTTCTAATATTCAGAGAAGAACTTACCTTTTGCAGATAATGTACCTGTAATGTGACAATACATAATCCCACAAGGGAATATCGCTAAGGATTTATGATGCACATGAGAGCTTGGAAATGCCCTTTTAGACCAAATATAGCTCTAGAACCTGTGTTCCTCTTCAGTTCCTCAGTTTATAGATCTCTGATTTCATATTGTCACACCATGGGGTACATATTAGATTTTAAATATTTATTGAGTGAATAAATGAAGGAATATTGTAAAGAACACATTTTCTGAGACTGTAAGAAAATTATTTTAAAACCATAATAGAAATTGTTGCTTTCCCAGTGGCAAACTACATTACATACGGTATATTAGAGGTAGATAAAAATTTAAAGAAAGAAAAAAAGTAGACAAGCACCAATTAATGTTTAACCTGACTGAAGTCCAAGCCAAAAATTTGGATGCAGTGGAAATGCATTTATTTTGTCAAAAATATCTTAGGGTGATTCCTAATTGTATATCAGAATTTTTCCAAGGACATATACAATCCACAGTATAGAAACCGATAGAAATACAGAATGATTTCTTTGTCCAAAGAATCACTAAGAAGGGAATGGTGTGCCTAGCTGTCAGGAAAATATTTTTGATTCCTAGTGTATAGTCAAGTTTGTATCATCAGTATTAAATGTCATAGTGTAGACTATGGTTATCAGGTAATAGCATGCCACAGAGGTTAAAACACAGTGGCCTTGCTTATATGTTGATGTACTTTATTGAGATAATGGAGCATTTTGGGAGCTACAAATATTTATTTAACAATACACTGTGCTTCTTTTTGAAAACAAAAGTTTTTAGCTGACTCAGTGTAACAATATGCAATTTTAAAAATCCTTATGCTTTAAGTCACGAGACGGATATACTACTTCTGTTTGTATTCTCCTAACAGAACTTCATTCTTGGGAAATTCATTTAATGGCTGTGGGTTTTTGTTTCTTCAACTGTAAATGAAAGCTCTGCGCACCAGTTAACCACTAACATTCTGTCCAACTCTGATATTTAGTGCTCCCATTGCAGGAAAAAACATGGCATAAAATTAGATGGCAGGTAAGCACATTAAAACTGGATCATATCAGACAGAAATGCAATTTGAACTGTTTATTAATAACTTTTACATGTGAGATTGGGGAGAAATGAAAATAGATTGACTTGCTAGGAATTCCTTCGGAGGACAAGGGTTATAGCTAGCAAGTGACTGAATTCTTTGGCAGTTGGACTCAAACCAGGAGTGCTATGACAACAGGAGGCTGTCTCTAAACATAGTCCCTCAAAAACGACATTCTCCAAATAGTTTCCTGCAACCATTAGTGCATCTAAACTCTTCAAGTTAAAAAAGGAGGATTTGGTTTGAGCTAGTATGATCTAAATTGATATTTAAATTAGAAGACAAATATGGCTCTGGTCAAAATGCAGACAATTTAAAACAGACACCAAATGCCCTGAATATTGGGCCTGCATTCACCACCTTTCACAAACTTTGTCTTCAGATGCTGTTCATAGTTATATATGTCTAGTAGCTTAAAGAACAATGGAACTTAATTTTATTTTTCATTTCTCCTATTGTGTGGTAAGTTTTGAAATAAAAGCTCTTCCATTTAAATATTTTAAAATGACTTAGAAGCTACATTTACATTTTTCTGTAACTGCATTTATTTTCTGTCACCTCTCCTTCTAAAGTTTTGTCCTTAGGATATTCAGGATCTAGACAGCAACAATGGCAATATGCCCTCAGGAGTAAGGATGGTGGAATAGAAGTCAACCGTATATTGTAGTGACTAGGGATGGAGCCGCAAAGCACTGAACAGTTCTACCTAGAAAATTTACATATATCATGTGACTAGGTATTGCTTAGATATTTCTAAGTTTATGATACAGTTAAGTAGAAGGGCTTGGAAATCAGAGCACTAGTTTTCACACTGCAACAGGACTGTTTGTGCAAACTCTTGTCTTTACAAGGATAGCACATCTAAGGAGACACTGTATCACAGTCATTATAGATTTCCAAATTACAACAAAACCTTCCTCTAGATGGCAGCTAAGTGTCTTTTTTCTTTTTACAAAAAACTTTATATTCTGATAATTTTCTGAAAGATAGAAGTTTCTTAAGTAAAAGAAACTCTTTTTTTTTCTTATTTATAAAAAGATACCATATGGGCTAGAGTGGTCCAGCATCTGAGGTATACTATTTTTGAGATCTAAATCTTTAGATAGTTTAACTTTTTTGAAACTTAATTTCATCCTTTGTCAATAAGTAAATAAATTAAAAGGGAGGGGAGAGAGAGAGAGAGACAGAGAGAGAGAATGTACTTACAAATATATTTCAAGATTAAGTCACATTACCTACACACATTTCGTACTCTGTAACTGGTACTATAATCAGACATTGATCATAAATATTTGGTATCATTTTGAGGAAACAAATGAAGGGAAGATTCTATTTCATTATTGGGATAGACTATCAAACAGGGGGTCAACATCCATTCCCTCTCTTTCAAGTTAAAATAGAGGTAGAAATTGCTAGAAACTAGGTTAAGTTCACGTGCCCTAGGATCGCAGGAGATGATTCTTAAAAGCATTTAAATAAAGTCTCACTTTGACAAATCAGAGAGGTGCAACATAGAGCCAGGAAATGGTTGAGCCAGAAGTATAGCAGGCCTTAGAAATACATCTGTGAGGCTCCAAGCGGAGAAAATCTCCTGAGGGACATAAAAATGAAAGGAGAGAACCCCCAAATCAATACGGC
Organism: Cheracebus regulus; assembly: GCA_963574635.1. Lineage (NCBI taxonomy): Eukaryota > Metazoa > Chordata > Mammalia > Primates > Pitheciidae > Cheracebus > Cheracebus regulus. The sequence continues at coordinate 101,571 of CAUYQU010026969.1, read as the reverse complement.
ACAAGCGGTTTGGGAGCCACTGTCATTTGGGGTAATTTTTAATGAATGACTCATTTCTTCTTTCAGGCTGTAGTGTTAAATGCATTTAAAAGCATTTGACAAATATTCAGGTATCTCGCCCCTTTCAGTTGGACATTAGTGACCCTATACTAATGTTTTCAGCACAGAATTGCTGGAGACACCTAAATTTCTGAATAATTTCTTACAGCAATATCACCTGGATATATAATAACCATAAAACATGAATATTATAAAACAGTCTTTTTAAAAAATAATTTCTGTAGAGGATCTCAGGTTAAACATATGAACAGGCCTCAATCCAGACACTGCTTTCATTTGCATATTTAATTTTCTTTAGGAAATGTCACATGTTCAGCTCATTAACAAATACATGACACAGCTACACAATCCTGCACTTTCCTTCTTTCCTTTGATGCTCCTATTATTTGCCCCAAAGGACAATGCAAGAGAAGAGTAGCTAATTTGCTCATTAAAAGGGAACTTAGTTGAAAATGACAACTAATTTCAGCCATTTGAGAAATGACTGGATCTCGATATGTATAGTATCTTGAATTAAGACAAAGCCATTAAAATTATTGTAAAAAATTCATTTGAGCAACAAATCTTTAGACAAATTCATTGGATTAGTGTCTAGGTACCTCTATAATCTAATATAGAAAGTCATAGTAGATAAAGATACAACTTTTAAAGCCTATAAAGTTCACTCTTGTATATCATACATCTACCTAATTGATTATAGGGCACATATATTGCACCTGGCATATGCTGAGAAAGTAAATTATTCTTATGGTTGGCAACAGTAGGACTAATTATGTGAGACCAGAAGGCCAGGCAGTAGAGAAAGTAAAGTACACTTATTGTAAAAAATTGTAGGTCTAATCCTTTTTGAGTTGAGAAAAAGCCAACCCAAATTAGAGTTGTTGGCCAGATCACCTTGACTTTCTCTACTCTTCTCTCAGTAAACAATCTATACAAAGTTTGGTAAGATCAGAATCTAAATGTAATATGAGAACCTATCAGTGAGATGTGGTAAAGAATAATCCAATTATTTTGCCCCTGATACCTCCCTCCTTGCATGTCCAAAGGCCAGGCATAGGACAGCAAGAGAAAGGAAGTAGCACAGGGCTACCCTCAACCAGCGGGCAGACAAAGGCCTGTGATTCATCATGTTTCTGGTCATGTTGTAGCTGATCCAGAGGTTAGTATCTGATGCAATATCATCTTTAAGTCTTATAAACTTGACCTATTGGATTAGTTTATTAAAATCATAAAAAGCAACAATAACAAAACCTGAGTTGAGTTCTAAATAAACTGAACAATATATACCATCTGGTGCCTTTATCACAAATCCATGTTTCTTACTTGTGTTTTCCAAAATAATCTTCCACCAAAATTTGGAATTTTAAAAGACCAAAAACTACAGTGATCCAGGGCCAGCCCTGACTCTCTGTATCACTAGTTTAGTTGTGTAACTTAAAGAAATTTCTTTGCTTCTCTATGTACAAGTTTCCTCATTTGTTGATTGGGAATAATCATAGAGCCTAACATATGAAGCTGTAAGTTTAAGATAATTATATAAACTGATTAGCTGAGTGTCTGATACAGAATATTGAATACCTACTGGCTAATGTCATGATTATGTTTGAGAGTTAAGTTTCCTGGTTCTTGTATACCTACTGCTATCTGAGTTCTCTCCCTACAGTAAAGAAATCCTCATGATTCAATTAATATACACTCATTTGTTATATTTCTGTACTCTATGTAGATCTTACCTCTAGTGTCCAAGAATCACCCACATAGTGGAGTTACATGAAAACTAAATCCTTCCTCAAGTAGATTCTAAGGAGATTCTGGCAACTGGCCCACAGGTTGAGTGCATTAGAGATACTTTTAAAGAGTGCTTTGATCAACTTGTGGCCCCTAGGAACAAATATGAATAAAGCGATTAGAAAATATGTATGAGAAGATAATTATAACACACTTTTCATCAGATTTTTTTCTTAGTATAGAGTAGATATGACAGTCTATGCCTATCCTTAATAAGAAAATATAGGCTTCTACAGCTTCCTGGGAGCCTGGTGCACAATTAAGCAGTTCAGGAGGTCCTGGAGGTGAACTTGAGGTCAGTAGAGGGAGAGACTCAGACTTGCTTCACTGCCTTCCTCCAAAATCAGACAACTTCTGGCTTCATCTAATTTGTACATAGTAATAAGATTCTAAGTAAGATTCCACTACAGAACAGGAAAGAAAGAACTGGTGTGTGTGTGTGTGTGTGTGTGTGTGTGTGTGTGTGCACGCATGCGCGCGTGTGTGTGTGTGAGATGCTGCTCCAAAAAGTTCTATCTGCTGATCTAGGTTTCACATTTTTCTCACTTAGAATATAAACAAAACACCGTAAATTTTCAAATCAGATTAAATGCTACTACTGATTCCAAGATACGATTTTTATGCCAATCTGTAGGTTTGAATGTATATGTAAACTTATATCTTAACTTCATATGTGGTAAAAGATTTTAATGTAATTCTCTGCTTCAATCCTCACTTCTTCTTGGATAATCAATCATAATTCTCACTGTTCTCCAATTCATCCCTCTATTCACGTCAGTAGTAAGGACATATAACAAGTGTAGTTCAAGGGCATGTGATCATCCACATATACCAGAGCTAACCTGAAGAAAAAACGTTGAATGTAGAAAATGAGGAAAAAGCAGACATCACCTTCAGGAAAACAGATGTGCTTTTTAATTACTATCGACATAATAGTTTGGTGATTTAGAAAATAGAACAGAAATGACCCTTTTGGCCCTAGACCTGTTCCTAACTCATAAGACTTGCTCACCTCTCACAGTTCCCTGAATGATTTCTTGGTCTACCTTCTTTACCTACTGTAATCTTCCTTCCTGCTAGATCTGCATGCCTACAATATCGCTTTGATCATTTCACTGATAAAACTTTCAGAATACTATCTAAACTCTTCTGCTGGTGGCTTGCCATTTATATCCTACTCAAGTTACTTTCAAATGCCTACTCAATCTTCATTATGTGTTCAAAACTATTTACTACATACCTAGGCACTATATGCTAGACACTGTGCTAGCTGATGAGCATACAGTGCAAAACAGAAAAAAAAAAGCCTTTCCTCTTAGTGACAGTACTGACATATAGCTCATCCAAAATCTTCAGTTTTTAAAATCCTGGTTCTCAGTCCCTTACGATACTATGGAAATGAAAGCTACATTCTGTACTTAATATAATTTTTATTGTTAAATATATGTTTATTCAAATGAACAGTTATATATACATAACTGCTGCTGAGAGACTTAAATAAATCAGGAAAGCTAGCTTGAAAAGTCTAGTATTTTTGGGTTTGTTTTTGTTTACCATTGTCTCCAGTAGAAATTTCCTTTCATAATTACCTAAGAAATTTTAATAATAAAGAGTAATGTAGTTAAATTCACTAGTAATCAAATACCTGAGTCTGAAATTTTTTCTAGATTCTCAGAAACATAGTTGATAGGATGAGAAGTAGATGAAGTAGGAGAAAAATACTTAAATACATATGTACATACACATATATACATTAGACATATATTCTAAGATGCCTAAAAACGTAGACCATCTCTACCAAATTCCGAATTATTAGAGCAATAAAGATGAGTTCAGAATAATTAAATAACATAAATAAATGAGTGTGATTCCCAAACTTTATTGTTCAGGTGTTCAAACAAGAATCACCTGAAGATCCTGTTGCTGGGCTCTGCTCCCAGAGTCTCTGATTCATTAGGTCTAGGATAGAACCCCAAATTTGCATATTTTTTTGAGACAGGGTCTCACTCTGTCACATAGGCTGGAGTGCTGTCACACAATCAGGTCATACAGCTCACTGCTGCCCTAACCTACTAGGTTCAAGTGCTCCTCCCATCTCAGCCTCCTGAGTAGCTAGGACTATAGGCATGCACCACAACACATGACAAATTTTTTGGTTTTCTGTAAAGATGAGGTTTCACTTTGTTGTCCAGGATGGTCTTGAACCCTTAAGCTCAAGCAGTCCTCTCTCCTAGCTCTCCCAAAGCATTAGGATTACAAGTGTGAGCCACATGCACCAGGCCAAATTTGCATTTTTAACAAGTTCCCAGATGTCCTGATGCTAGTGGTTCAGGAATCACATTTGAGAACCATTGGTCTAGAAAGAAACAAATTCTATACCTAACCTATCACATTCATCTAGCAGTTTTTGCTTCATTTATATTATACTAATTTTCCCAAGCAAATCTGTAAACTCTTTGAAGTCTTCATATCTCTAAGAACAGTTAACTCTCCTTACACAAAGTGAATATTCTAATGAGTGAATAATAAATAAACATCTGAAAATGAATAAAAACAAGTCAACTATAATGGTTAAAGTTTTCCAGGGACTTAAATAAATATTTTAGTGGGAAACGGTGGTTAGTTTAGACGTTAACTCTAAGCATAATGTAGATATCAAAAATTAGTTTTCAGCTGGATCATTTACTACACCTTGAAATTATAACATTTAGAAAAATAAGCCTGGCTCTCACCTTTCACACTTAATAGATGAGATCAGGTGAAAGGTGGTCAGCATTCTATTCATGCTTTGCTTTATAGAAATTTTCAAATCTCATCTAATACCCAAAAGTTACAGTTGTTCTTGTGAAGCCAGAAAGTAGCTAAGAAGAGAATGGAATCTCAAACTATGGTTCATTTTAGACTTTTTTTTTTTTAACTTATGCTACTTAAACAAAAAGTTGGATGTAATCCCAATTGAATTTTAGACGAAATAGATGCGCAAAATTTAGCCTGAGCTAGTAATAGACCATACACATGTAACAAGTTCTGCTATTTTATACTAAAATTGTTGAATCCTTCGTAATACTCTGAATTAAAATGACTATCATATGAAAACTCATCCTCATTAAATTTCGAAAAAAACCTGTTTAACACTTACTAAAGGTCAGGACTACAATTTAAAAAATGACTCAAAAGATTTTTTAAGTGAACATCCTGAAATTTTCTAGAACAAGGATCATCATTCTATTGCATTTATCATGTAATACAAACTATTTTAGACCTATTTTTCTTGTGAAACTCCTGAGCTTATCTTTCATGATTAAACAATTCCAAAAAATGTTGGAGGCCTAGGTAATTAAAATAATCAAAAAAGTACAAAATAAGCCTTTAATGAAAGACTGTAGGAATCGACTAATTTTCCAATAGACAATTTTAGGCATATGAGGAGATACCAGATGAGACCATGAAAGCAGTCATACAAAGGTCATGACTTTCTACTCTGGTGAAACTGGGTTTGAATTCAGACTCTGCCACCTATTGGCTCCATGATACAGCGAATTTGTTTAATGTCCTTGGTTCTTTAAAATGGAAATGATAACAATTACATTAGAGGATTAGACAGTAACTTAATTGACATAGCACAGTGTCTGACTTATAATGTACACAGAAATGCTTCTTGAGAAAGAATGTTAATTGTTCAATATAGAACTTTGTATGTGGACTATGATTAAAATAGGTTTAACTGAAAAGAAACAAGGCTACTTTTTCACTCCAGACAAGTCATTTAGACAAGATAAGCCTTCAGTCTCCTAATCTATAAAATGTCGGGGTTGAGTTAGATGATTTCCCAGGGCACTTATTTTATTATTCTATTATATTCTAAACTGCTGCTCTAAGAAATTTCCAATTTAAATGATATTAAGATTCTGTAGCAGATAAATTACCCTAATGTTAGCTATGAAATATCTGAAGGCTGTAGCTCTCAACCCTGGCTGTACATTAGAACCGATTGAGCAGCTTTAAAAAATACTCACACCTCCCAAATTACACAGAATATTTAAGAAGTATGGCTTTTACACTGATTTTTTTTTAAATTTGCATGGTCATTCTGATTGTAGTCAGGGTTTTGAACCACCAGCTTCAAAGAAAGCCATAAATATGGCAGGTGTAAGGGACTTTAAGATGAGAAGTAGCAAGAATCCCATTCTGTTTCCTGGGCCAAGAATACACTGATACACATGTACCTCAAAGAGTCCTTCATCAAAGTCCCTCACCAAAACTCTATTCTCTTATTTCTATGAGTCCGTGTATCACATAACACCTTCAAACTCAATTTGTTCATAATCAAATTCATTTTTTCATTAATATCTGTTCTTTTTCATGGTTTTCATTTCTATTAAAAAAACCTCCATTTTCCAATTTTTCAAGATCTAAGCTCCAGCTTGAAATTTAAGAATTTCTCTTCTATCATAATTCCTCAACACTTACCTGCAAACACACTCACACACACACAAACACACACACAACCACTCAACGAATTAATTTATATTTTACATTTATTTTTCCCAGTAAAATTCCTCTGAATTTCCCAAAACTAGGTCACATGTCCTTATATATGTGCTCATAACCCCTGGTCCTTTCATCAATAAGAAATAAGCATTCAATTTTAGTGGGAGAGAGATCCAAGATGGCCGATTAGCAGCAGCTCAGGATTGCAGCTCCCAGTGAAAGCACAGAGAGCGATTGGATGCCACAATTTCAGATGACTTTTAGTGGCCCACAGATGGGGAGATTTCTGGTGAAGGAGCCCCATGGGTCACCAGCGCGACTCTTGTGGCCAGTACAGCTGTTTTGCCGGTGCCCCGGCACAGCGCTTCTCAGTGCGGAGTATATGGGACCGGATGCCCTTTTAGTTGGGCTTGGCTGGTCCCATCCCCACAAACAAAAAAACAGCAATTCGAAGCGCTGAGGACTGAGAGTTTCACAGCAAGCACAGCTGAACCCGGGAAGGCCCAGCTCTGTGGGGAAGGGGCATCTGCCAAAGGAAAACTAAGCAACAGAAAAAACTTCATCACCAACAAGCCAGACATCCACTCAGAGACCCAATCTGAAAGTCAGCAATTACAAAGATGACAGGTGGATAAATCCACAAAGATGGGAAGAAACCAGTGCAAAAAGGCTGAGAACACCCGAAATCAGAAGGCCTCTCCTCCTACAGGGGATCACAGCTCCTCATTAGCAAGGGAACAAGGTCTGATGGAGAATGAGTGTGATGAACTGACAGAATCAGGCTTCAGAAGGTGGATAATAAGAAACTTCTATGAGCTAAAAGAACATGTTCTAACACAATGCAGGAAACTAAGAACCCTGAAAAAAGATTTGATGAAATGCTAATGAGAATGGACAACTTAGAGAGGACTATAAGTGAATTGATGGAGCTGAAAAACACGAGAACTTCACAAAGCATGCACAAGTTACAACAGCTGAATTGACCAAACAGAAGAAAGGATATCACAGGTTGAAAATCAACTCAATGAAATAAAACGAGAAGGCAAGATTAGAGAAGAAAGGGTAAAAAGGAATGAACAAAGTCTCCAAGAAATATGGGACTATGTGAAAAGACCTAATCTACATTTCATAGGTGTACCTGAATGTGACAAAGAGAAAGAATCCAAGTTGGAAAATACTCTTCAGGATATTATCCAGGAAAACTTCCCCAACCTAGCAAGGCAGACCAATATTCAAGTCCATGAAATACAGAGAACGCCACAAAGATATTCCTCAAGAAGAGCAACCCCAAGGCACATAATCATCAGATTCACCAGGGTTGAAATGAAGGAGAAAATGCTAAGGGCAGCCAGAGAGAAAGGTCGGGTTACCCACAAAGGGAAGCCGATCAGACTCACAGCAGATCTCTCAGCAGAAACCCTACAAGCCAGAAGAGACTGGGGGCCAACATTCAACATCCTTAAAGAAAAAAACTTTCAACCCAGAATTTCATATCCAGCCAAACTAAGCTTCATAAGTGAAGGAAAAATAAAATTTTTTGCGAACAAGCAAGTACTCAGAGACTTCATCACTTCCAGGCCTGCTTTACAAGAGCTTCTGAAAGAAGCACTACACATAGAAAGGAGCAACCAGTATCAGCCATCCCAAAAACATACCAAAAGGTAAAGAGCATCACCATAATGAAGAATCTACATCAACAAGTGGGCAAAACAGTCAGCTAGCATTAAATGGCAGTATCAAACTCACATTTATCAATATTAATCCTAAATTTAAATGGACTAAATGCCCCAATCAAAAGACACAGACAGGCAAACTGGATAAAAAGCTAAAACCCATAGGTATGCTGTATCTAGACCCATCTCACAGCATAACAGCGGGATGAAGGAAGATTTACCAACCAAATGGAGAGAAAAAAAAAAGCTGCAATTTTCGTCTCTGATAAAACAGACTTTAAAGCAACAAAGACCATAAGATAAGAAACAAAGAAAGACATTACATAATGGTAAAATGATCAAAGCAACAAGAGCTAACGATCCTAAATATATACACACCCAATACAGGAGCACTCAGATACATAAGGCAAGTTCTTAATGACTTACAAAGAGATTTCGACTCCCACACAATAATAGTGGGAGACTTTAACACGACACTGTCAATATTAGATGGATCAACGAGATAGAAAATTAACAAGGATATCCAGGACTTGAACTCAGACGTGGAACAAGAAAACTTAAATATTTACAGAACTCTCCACCCCAAATCCACAAAACATACATTTTTCTCAGTACCACATTACACCTATTTTAAAAGTGACCACATAATTGGAAGTAAATCAACCCTCATTTTTCTCAGTATCACATTACACCTATTTTAAAAGTGATCACATAATTGGAAGTAAATCAACCCACATAGGGTGATTGGAGGTAAATCACCCTATGTGAGTTGCATAGCATTTCACAGGTTTAAATAAAACATTGGTTGGCTGCTTGTTTGTTATTTTTACCCCTTATTCCTTCCTGTCTCCATGTTAAGCACAATTATTGGCATAAAAGAGGTTTTTAATACCCATTTTTAGACTGCATTCTAGCCCGGGCAATAGAACAAGAATCCCGTTCTCTCTCCCTCTTTCTCTTCCTCTTTCTTTCTCTCTTTCATTCTTTTTTTTCTTTCACTCTTTCTTTCTTCTTTTCTCTTTTTTTTTCTTTCAAAAAATAAAAAAATAAAGAATTAAATTTTAGGTTTATTTCTATGATCTATTGTTTAACGTAGATCTCCACCACTAGAAAGTGAAGTCCATGACGGCAAAGGCAATGTTTTTGCTATACATCCCTAGAAACAAGACAAAGTCCTCAGCACAATAAACATTCAATAAATATTTGTTGAATAAGTTAACTGACAGTTAAATTGTCTCTTTGTTATTGTTATTTGGACTTATTTCTTTATTGGGAAATATGAGCTTTTATTATGTCTATTGGTGCTGTGCATTTCTTCTGTGAATTAGTTTCGCTATTATATAATCGTCCAGATCTATTCAGGTCCCGTAATCTATTCATCAGTAAACAGAGATCAGGTCTCCATTGATATATGTGACATTTAAACTGTCTCTTTGGTATCAAAATGTACAGTTCATCATTGAGAGCTGCCATATAGGATTTAAAAGCTTCCATCTGATTGACCTAATACCTTTAGGTTTTTGTATCTTCTGAAGTAAAGTCCTTTAAATCCTTATGCATTGCAAGATTACAGAATTTTATGTGTGCAGATCCTTGAGTTATCTGCCATTCTGAAACTGGTTAGGGGCAGTTTGACTAGAATTCACAAGTTCTATATGCTGAACCATTAGGAAATTGGGTCTGGTTCTAGGGAACAGGATGGACTCTTACACTAGTTCCTTCTCTCATGGTTTGTGTGGCCCTGGCAAGCTCTCAGTCTTTTTCCTGATTTTATTTCTTAATTGAAAAAGAAATAATTTAGACTAGATGCAATCTCTGCTCTGCTTATTCCTGACATTCTGTGATTATTAGAATTACTTACACATAATTGTTGAGTTTGGATTTTTCCTACAAATTCTGTGGAGTTAGGTGTCCTAGTCTTACATGTATATGTGCACATAATTGGCACTCCAGCCTGCGTGACAGAGTGAGACCCTGTCTGAAAATAAATAAATTTTTAAATTTTTTTAAAAAAATTAAAAATTCCTGATGAAAAAGGTTCCTTAGCCTTAAATCTGCAGGAAAGGATGCCTAAGATTAAACATTATTGAAGCCAACAGTATCCATATACTCAAGCTACTATAAATGTTTATTTTTAACATTAGGATCAATCTATTCACAAAAACTGATATATCAAACATGGTAGAAATGCCATATATGCGCATATGATAGAACATTATCAAAGTTGGAAAGTGCTTTTATTTGGAAAACTTTCTATATTTTTCTGTAAGTGATAACATTAGTTTCCTATTGTGTAAAAAATCACTACAAACTTAGCAGCTTAAAATAATACTATTTTATTATCTCATAGTTCTTGTGGGTCAGAAATATAGGCATGGCTTAGTTGGTTTCTTTGTTCAGGTTCTCAAAAGGCTTCAATGCAGTGTTGGCTAGGCTTAGTCTCTTATGGGGCTCAGGGTCTTCCAAGCTCATTTGGTTGTTAGCAGGATTTATTTCCTTGCAGCTGTACAACTCATGAAACCTTGCTTCTGCAAGGCCAGGAGGAGAGAGAAAGAACATTTGCTGCTTCTAGTTTCTTATCTTGTGAATCCTTTTAAAGATTCCTCCGGTAAGGTCATTTAAGGATAGAGGGAATCTACATGGGTGTAAAGAATTGAGATTCATCTTAGAATTTTGCATACCACATTCACACATAGTCTATAACATAATCTGAATATGAGTTTTCTATATCAGCACTTTACTTTGGACACTATTCCAAATGATATTGTTTAATTTTAACTGCCATTTTGAACATTTTATGAAAGTTATTAATATTTAATTTAATAACTTACTGGAACTAAAAATTTACTTTTAATTGGTCTAATAAGGTAATAAATATTTTCATCAGTTATTAACTCTAAGAATCTCTTGAAACTTAGGGTCTTAAGTTAAAATATAAAATAACCTAGTCCCCTAATATACCTGCTTTACCACTTGCATCTTTTGCAAAACTTAGCAAGAGATTTTATTTGTTTAGAAAGAATACAAAATGTCTGTATTATTATTTATTCTTCTTTTACATTATGAAGTTTAAAAAGCATTTTGTTGAGGTTTGGTACCTCAAGATGTTGTATATTCTCACTTCCAAATTCATTCTTTGTGGCAAAATATCCATAAGTAACATTTTAGCTTGTGTCTAAAGTTAATTATTCTTATAGAAACATTATATGATGATTTTTAAGAAGGACACACAGCCTTTGAAGCAAGGCTGTTTGGGTTGAATCCCAGTGCCATCAATAACCAACCAGTTATATGACACTGGACATGTGTTACATATGATTTTGGGGTCTCATCTTTCTTAGCAATAAAGTAAGCACATAATCGGTACCAGCCTCAATATGATTATGTAGAAGATTAACTTTTTAGGTACAGTTGTTTCTATATATTGAGAAACAGCCTAATAGCATCAATATGGGTGTATATGTGTATGTGTATGCATGTATGTTTCTGTTAAATATATAATTATGTGTTTTTAATCCATACATACAATTATGCCTTTCAATTCTAGATGTGTGCTGTGTATGTATGTACCTAATAAGGATATCAGTAAATAGCTATTAAATCACAAAAACAAAAATAATAGCAATATTGCTGTAAAATTCTCTAATGTCCCAGCATGGGCAACATAGCAAAACCCCATCTCTACAAACACATGCAAAAATTGGCCAGGCATGGTGGTATGTGCCTACAGTCACAGCTACTCAGGAGTTTGAAGTGGGAGGGTTGCTTGAGCCCAGAAAGCAAAGATTGCAGTGAGCCATAATCATGCCATGGCACTCCAGCCTGTGTGACAGAGTGAGACCCCATCTCAAAATAAACAAATTTAAAAAATTAAAAATTAAAAAAAATTAAAAATCTCTGATACAAAAGGTTCTTAGCCTTAAATCTCCAGGAAAAAGTGCATAAGATTAAATGCTACTGAAGCCAACAGTATTCATATACTCAAGCTATTATAAATGTTTGTTTTTAATGTTAGGATCAACTTACAGAAAAAAACTGATATCTCAAGCATGGCAGAAAAACCAGAATGTAAGTTTAACAAACTTGAAAATGCAAAAGTAAACTCAGAGCTTGTAGGAAACAGGGTAACAAATAAGAAAGAAAAGATAGGAAGCATTGCCAATATAACGGATGTTTTACTCAGGTTACTAACCTACTGGTGAAGCCAAGGAGCTCATTAATTGCACAACAAAGATGGTTTCTATAGTTTAGACTATTAAAATTCCACCTTTGGGCCAGAGGTAAAAATTGACAAGGGTAGGGTCAAAATTAGCACATGGAGTGTGTGCACTAACTGATATTTTTAGATAAAGATTTCTCAAAATCTATGCAGACAGAAGCCTAGACCCTGTAGCTTGGTGAGTAGGGCCAAACCAGCTTAAAACCGCTTGCCCACACAACATGCCTCTAGACAGCAAAAACCTGTACACTCATCAAAAATGAGATGTCTCACAGCATGTCATATTCTTCCTGCATTCAGCTCCCCAACGAAGACCATTTCTGGTTAAATGACCCCATGCATCCTGAGAATCTGAGTGTCATGGAAAGTATCTACATAATGATGCCACCACTACTATAGCACGTATCCTAAAAACAGACCTCTCCCTTGGGAGAGTATCAAGGTGTCAGGCGGAGTCACAAGAAATGCAGTAACACAAGCTCAACTGGGAAGCCTCAAGGGCCAGGTGGAATCTGTTCTCTCTTCTGTTGGACGGGCTTTTTTGTTGCTTATCCTTTCTGTTTAGGCTTCAGGTTCTGCCATATTGCTGTGTACTCTCTCTCTCACCTTTGATATCCTTTCCTTTATTCTTTAATGCATTAACTAGCAACTGTCGCAATTTAGGAGCATTCCTTAGGCAGAAAAGCTTTATCTCCTTGTCACTTTTAAATCACTGTCCATAGTTCAAGAGCTGTTCTTCAGCCAAAATGACCAACAGAGTGTTTTGCCAAACAGGAGTTTTCTCTCTTAAGATGCATTCTGCCTCCAACCCCTAATTTGTATTTCTCCTGTACCTATGTTGCAAGCTTTATGTTTTAAGAAGTTTGAATAACCTGCAAAGCCTCAAATTCAATAATGACTAAAGCAATCCTAGTCTTAAGGTTGGGAGATGAATATGAATCAATTAAGAATTCAAGAATTTTTTTCTAAAATATTTAAAAAACTTTGACTACAAACCTTTGCTGGAAGACTTGGAAACACAAAATCAATGGCAGAAAAAATTTGGGGGGTGGGGTGGGAATGGTGGTTAATTTTGTCTTCATCTTCTTAAGAATAGAAAAACTTTAAAAAATTAACTTAAAGCTTCCATAACTACCAAGAAAAGCAAAACTTGCTTGTATTATCCGGTTAAAACTATCCTAGATTTTTTTAAAATGCTATTTGTTTTATCTAATTCTTTGATCATCAGCTGGATTATTAGTTTAAAAACAATTATACCATTGCCCATTCTCAAATATGTTATAAGATTATAAACATCAGTTTATTACCTTAATGACCCAAGTAAAGAAACAATACAACTTCGTTTTTGTTTTTAGAAATACAGAACTAGAACTCACTTATAGGTCAAGTACAGCATGAAAGAACAAAAATCTGCAATATTTAAAAGTTCACTACAAATAAAATATGATACATATAAATACAAGATCCTCTAGAGGCCAGGAAAGAACAGCAGGAGAATTTGCTTAAGACATGCAGTTCTTATCCTATCTAATTAAAGAATTAGGAGAAAAATGAAGCTCCACAGTAATGACATGCTTTCGGTATTTAAAAGCATCTCTGGCATGAAAGCTTTATCACTGCCTCATTTACTTTACAAATTCTAAAATACAGGCATGGCAATAGCCCAGATCAGAATTGGAAAATTAAAAACTTTTTTTCTCCTTTGTGAAGGGTTTATTTCAGAGACACTAAAATTGGATTATACAAAAATATACCATAAAGTAGAGAGGGGTCTAACCTTGCTGTAATCTGTACTTATAAAAACTGACTATAAAATACGGCACCAATAAGGCACTCAAGTGGGGATATAAGATGTGGAATAACCAAGACAATGCTCCCTAACTTACTCTGAATCCAGACGGAGATTTTTGTTTTTCCTTTCTTTTGGTTTCTCTTTTATATTCTCCAGAAAGCCAAAGGCCAAATTCAAATTTAATGAAAAGGCTGCCAGGAATGGGATGACTATAAAAGTATATGCTTTAAAGTTGAAAGGCTCTAGAAATGAGGTAGGTTATGCAAAGTTTGGGGAGATTTATTCATCACCTTCTTATTTATGGACTGATTTATATATTATGTATTATTTTATGTATTTATTAACAGGATCAATGTGTCATTTCCCTCAGTTTAAGAAAGCAAGGCAGCAATTTTTATATTTTTGTTTCTTAGGTGTTTTTCAATGATCATCTACTGAGTGTAAACTACAGAGTAAGCTCCCGCTGAGGTGCGGGAGAGGCGCAGGGGAACGCAGAGGAGAACCCTGCTTAAGTTGAAGTGATTGCCTAACATCAAAGACAATACTGAGGCAAAGTTGGTCCCCAAAACACTTACAGTCGCTACAAGGAGAAATTTACTTGTCTTGAAATCTGAAAGATGAGTGAAAATAACCTGGTAGCTTGCTTCCCACCACGCTCTCCCGCCCACCATTTGTGCTAAAATTTCAACTGACCCTTAATTAGAAAAAAGAGAAAAATAAAGAGAAGAAAATTACTTCTAATATTGGAAAGTTCTTTATTCATCACAACACTCTAGGACATTGTAAACATATGGCTGAACAGGAAATTTTGCAGTATAATTTGGCATTAAGCATTTATTCAATATGTATTTTTAAGTACTTGTTAAACATATGAGGCTTAAAATAGAGAAAGGTAAAAAGGATACGCACACAGAAATTGTAATAAAGAACAGAATACAATGGAGGGAAAGAGAGCTACAGATAAAATCCTAAGGGGCGTTCAGAGAAAAAGGGATCCTTTATGTGCAGGTGTTGAGGAGCGGTAGAGCAAAAAGGGTTCCAGTTAAACTTTCATATATTCATTTGTTTCAGTGAAATTTAAAAATTGGCATTTTGGTCAATTTGGATTTATCCTAAATGCCTATCATGTATTAAACTAACAAAGAAGGGCTGATAGGATGACCATGATACATTACTGAAATTTCAGTACTCAAATCATTATCCAGCAGCTTCCCCAAAGGTGTGTAAAAATAATTACATTAAACGGATTTCCAGTGGGTGGTTGCTGCTATCCACAAACTGCACATCAGAAAGTATCCAAAATACTGTTTGTTTATTCAGTAGTGGTCAAAATCTTTCTTCCCTCAGTACTCTTTATCTTGTTCCCTTTGTATGACAGGCTGGTTATTATTTTTCCAGAACTGTTGACAAAGACAATCTTAAGCTGCCTGTTTTACTCTTTTTCACACTGCAACAATCTAAAGGAGGCATTGATGTAGGAGTAAACCCATAAATCAGGTTCTCGCTGAAGAAAGAGAATGTCAGACATTTGCTTTCAGGATTATGGTACTACATGAGAAAGCTGTAGTTGTATCACAGTGCAGCTTAATTTTGGAAAGCTTCTCTTTTACTTTCCTCCATATGTTTAAAAATTACGGACTCCAGTGATATATATTATAATATATAAATGGAGTACGAAATAAGGAATTATACTATTGACTCCTGCAATAGGTTAATTTTTCTTATACTATTTTTGTTTTTGATTTTAATTAAAGAGACCAAAGGAGATGTTTTATTTAACAATGCATTTACAGCTGACATGTATTATGTTTAGGAGAAAAAAAAATTCTCTAGATAATAAAGTATAATAAATGTCAAGGTCATGAAGTATCACTGTTATTTAGGAGGAATTATTGTTAATTACCAACACAATTAAATAAAAAATATTTCAACAAAGGAAGTACACATACAAAATCCTACAGATACTGTTGAATATATAATAAACGCTCTTGGTCTAGAAATGCTAGGCTAAAGCTAGAGAAATGTTCTTTGTTTAGCTAATATTAACCAATCTAACTGACCTTCCTTTTTTAAAAATAAATTCCATTGTTAAGAGAATCTACCTTTTTTTTTTTTTTTTGCTCCTTACTGGTAATTTCTTTAAAAACAAGTATATAGTGAGATTCCTCTTGAGATATGAAGAAAAACTTCCTGAGGGGCTTCTGAGAAAGGCTTCTTCACTGATAGAGACACATAAACAGATGGGGCCTTTTTTCTTCCACTGAACACTAGAGTCTACATGGGTTTCCTAAAAAGAGCAGCCATCACGCAGTCACCAGGAGTGACAGTTGAGGACAATGTCAACCAGCTACAAGAGGCAAAGTAGAAAGAACGTGTGGAAGATGGAATGATGGTCCCAAAATGTGTCAACACTTTAATCCTTGAATCTTTGAATGTTGCCTTATAGGGCAAAAGAAACTTTTCAGAGATGATTAAGATGTTGAGATGGGAAGATGAGCTGGATTATCTGGGTGGATCCTAAGTATACTGACAAGTGTCTTTAATACAGAGTGGGCAAAGGTAGATTTTACCATAGAGAGGAGAATATAATGTGATGGAAGCAGAGAGATATTTGAAGCTGTTACACTGCTGGCTTTAAAAATGGAGGTAGAAGCCCTAAGCCAAGGAATGCAGCTCTAGAATCTGGGAACCGAAAAGAAACAAATTCTCCTCTGCAGTCTCAGGAGGGAAAGCAACCCTGAAGATACTGTCACTTCACACAGTGAAACTAATTTCAGACTTCTGGTCTCCAGGACAGTACACAAATAATTTTGTGCTGTTTTAAGGCATTAGGTTTGTGGAAATCTGTTGCAGAAGCCAGAGGAAGCTAATGGAGATGGAAAGAAAATTTGAAAGAACCACTGAATTAATGCACCTTGGAGCTACTCAATTGCAGTTCTGAGAGGTGCACTGGGAAATTATCTGATGATTTTTTTCTACAGTAAAGATCCGGTTAATGGGTTTACATTTTTGCTGAAGTTACTTAACCTTCTAAATTTCCATGCACGAAGTAGCCTTAGAATAAACTGCCTATTACTTTAAGTAATTTTGGTTGCTATATTATGAAAGACTCCAAGGCGTTAATTATAACCCAGGAAAAATTTAAACCATTTATTGCAATTTTATTGTAATTAATCCTGATAGCTATCTTCATGAAAGGCAGCACCATATTTTCAATTGCCCAAATGAAAGATAACAGAGGGAGACATCTTGAATCTATTTTTATCTCACATCTCACCTGTAATCTGTCAGCACATCCTTCAGCTCTGCCTTCAGTGTCTCTGAAATCAGACTACTTGTCTCTCCCCATTTTTAATGCCACCATCCTAGTCCAAAACATCTTATTTTTATCTACACAATAGTGTTCGCCTTCAGCTGCTTTTCCTGAAATCACCCTTATAAAACAGCACGCAGGGTGATCCTTTAAAAAAATATATACAATGGATCATGTCATTCTGTTCAAAACCTTCTAATGCCTTCTTATCTCTCCTGGAATAAAAGCAAAAGTCTCAAAAATTGTCTACAAAGCCCACATGATCTGTACAGCCTAGATATCAGAGTGAGGAAGACACAAGCTAAGCTCAGAACTAAGACTGACCCAGAATAGCCCACAGAAAACCTGTAACATAAGAAAGGAACCAACTGTTATTTTTCGGCAAACTTAGGGTTGGTTTCTACCCAACAAAATCTAGTGAAATCAAATGAAACATGTCAAAAACGTCCCTTTTTTCTTCTTTTTTTAACTGCCTGAAATCATACACTAATTAACTTATTTAACTTTTTGGCACTCTCCTGATGAATGACTATAGGATTTTTCTTCTTTTTTTCCACTATTTTGTTAAGCCCCCAACATATAAAATGCAGTTTCTCCCATTTAATGTTACTGAGTGAGGAACACTTAATGAGTGCTATAATGTATTTATATAAATTAATGTTACATTCGTTAATAAGTTATATAAAAAAATAAATGATGATAAATAATGGCCAATACTACCCACTTTTGTATTCCAGATGATCTTGTTTACATTAAGATATTCATTCAATATTTGTTGAGTGAATGAATAATTTCTCATAAACTGGACATATAAAGGAAATAATTAGAACTCCACAAAGGAAGTTTTATTGATATCACTTTAAATATTATAATTTAAGTAGTATAACCAGGATCATGCAGATAATGGCTCATACAGAACTTCATTCTTGAAATCTCTAGCTTTGTTTGCTGCTTCCAAATCAAAATTAAGTACACAACTAGAAAGTTCAACCATACCTTGGAGTTTCCTTGAAAGAGATATAGAAAAAATTTGGAAACTTATGTACTTTTTTAACTTGTAAATTATTATTATTTTTCCTTATACTAATATGTAGTTTTCCTTCTATATAGCAATTTAGAAACAGACACACCCATTGGAAATGGATGTTGTTTCAAGATACACAGAATTAACAATGTTTTGGAGAGGAAGATTCAGCATTTCATATGATTTAGTGTAGATTCTTCAGACAAAACAAACAAAAAGGCTAAAAAAGTAAAGCATGAAGGATGTTAAATCATGTTAGAAAAACTTTATTCACACTTGCTTCATCATTAAGTTTAGGGCATTCCTTGAGAGTTTATACAGTCTAACATTAATATGAAAGGAAGTACTCCATTATAAAGTGGGCAGTAACTTTATTAAACGCCTTTCTCCCAAAGATGGCAAATGCTGAAATTATATATCCATTTTCCAAGTTTGGGAAACTTCCCTAATAAGTTATGCTACTGGGGATGTTTTGAAATATAACTCTAGCCTTCATTGGTGGAAAAAATATCTACTTGTCTCCACGGTGACTGCTAAATGACTTTTGCAAAGACAACAAGGTGAGACATGGAGTTAGATAGGCCTTAGTACTGATTTGTTGTAATGTTCTTAAGAACAACATGAAATAAATATTGTGGGCAAAATGTTTTCTGCCCTTCTTACTGTGAATGCTCAGTACTATGCCTTCTGCAAACCCACAATGTAAATGTGTGACAGATTTTCACTGATTTTCCATTACTTACAACATATCCAGTAATAAACATTGAGCATGACAAGTGTCCAGGAATCTATAAAGTTCTCTCAACATTATCGCAAAATATAAGAAACATTTGGCTAGAATTGGTGTCTTGGTAGGAAATTGTCCATATCTCATTTTTATACTGAGGGTTTCAGTAAACTGCCCAAACAACATTTTCCTCCTAATGTTCTAAGTTTATTGATAGAGAGTAAGAGAGATACCAGCCAGGCTAAACCTCAAATGAATTGATAATATTCAGTGGTTCTAAATACAATGAGATGTTCATCTCATATTGAAAATACAGGAAGAAAAAAATTCCATTAAGATAAAATATCTAATTTGAAAAAGGCAAGAAGATAAGGAAAATAATCCCATTATTGGGTGGTTACAAGCTAAAGCATAAAACCCATTAAAAGCAATTACTTTCTGTGGTGTTTTCTACAATTTGGACAATGACAGTAAATCAAAGACCACTCAAAAGCCTTAATTTTTTTTTTCCCAGAAAACATTTGCATTTTTAACTGAAAACAGTCAAACTGCCGAAAAATGATTTATGTACCAATTTGTGTTGATCTTATGCATACATTTTTCTGGAACTTCTCTTATCTCATTAGAAAATTTTAAATATTTATAGTTGGAAAAGACCTCAGAGACTGTTTAATCTAACCTCTATTTTATGGAGACAAGCAGATAGACTCAGATTGTCTAAGAGGTAAATTATGAAGATAGAATGGATCAGAAATCAGGTGGATTGTAATTCCTATCTTTTCATTTAAGTCCAGTGCTATTTATCTGTAATGTAAATAACAAATTAAATGTGTATTTACTAATACTAAATGAATTGGCAATAACAGAAAATAGGTTTTGGAACATCATGTTTCTTTATTGTATAATTTGACATCTATTTATTTTCCTTAAGAATAAATATAATTTCAATTTACAGTAGTAAGATATTCTGGTCAGATTAATTTTTCTTAATACATTTATGATGATTTAATAAAACATACTGATAAAAGAGGAAAACTTAATTGTTGAACGTCTTTACAAAAACAGTGTTAAAAGTCTTTAATCATTGTTGAAAATCTCTAAAAGGATATTGCATAAATGTATCGCTTTAATGCCTTTATATCCTTTACTTTAGCGTGTGTGTGTGTGTGTGTGTGTATACCTGTATGTACAAATGCTAAAGGTAAAGGGTATATGGGTGTATACCCCCCCCCACACACACACAAATGCACACACACACTTTTATGTTTTGTGTCATGCGCCCCTTTTTCCTAAAAACAAAAACCATCAAACAGGTCTTGACATTTTAAGATTTCAGTTAACACTAATTAAAAACATAAAATTAGTTTCATTGGTAAAAGAGCATGAGCCATAACACCCAAGCTTCAATTTCACCCAATCTGTAGGTGATTTTCAAATTTATTAAAAACTGAGGTGACTGCTTTTAGCGCACTGAGAAATTACCAAGAATGTCAACTACCAGCAATTAGAGAAGTTGTTCAAGTATTTGTGATAAGCCAAAGCAACAAAACCAAACCAGTTCCAACTTCACCAGTTTGAGTAAGACCTGCTTTCTCTTAGGTTCTCCAATTACTCCCCTCTCTGTGACTGCACAGCATTCACATACTTTAATTAAATATCTTACTTGTTTATATTATGCTCTTTTTCTTTAGTATGGTATCCAGAATGGCCCTTCAATATATCCATATCCTGTTTCCTGGGTCTTGTAAATATGCTACTTTACATGGCAAAAGGAATTCTTAAGACGTAATTAAAATATGAACTTCATGATATTGACATCGTCCCACGTTACCCTTACATGGGTGGGCCCACTCTATTCACATGAGCCTTGAAAGCAGAGAACTTTCCCTGGCTGGAGCAGAAGAGATGTGGCAGAAGTCCAATTTGAATTGTGAATTGGGGCTTTATGCACCGCTGCTGTTTTGAAGATGAAAGGGACAATGTGATGAGAAATCTAGGGGTCTTAAAAAGCTGAGTAAGGCCCCCAACTAATAATGAGCAGGAAAAGAAGGCCTTAGCACTACAGTCCTAAGAAACGTCATTCTGCCAACAACCTGAATGCTTGAAAAACGGATTATCTCCTACAGTCCCTAGAGAACTGGCCAGATGGGAAAATGCCTTGACTTTGAACTTTTTAGGACTAAAGGAGGGGAACTAATCAAACCAACCCAGACTTCTGACACATAAAACTGTGAGATAATAAATTTGTGTTGTTTTAAGCCAGGATATTTATGCTAATTTTATAGCAACGTAGAAAACTAGATTAAGTTTTACAAATATAACTAAATACAGTAAACCTACTTCTTCATGGTCAGAGATAATTTTTAATCATGATCATTCCCTTGGTCTCTTACAGTATCTCTCACATAATAGATGATCAGTACAGTTTATTCATTGAAGATAATGCTCTATCTTCTTACATCCTTGTCATCTTGTTTTTTAGTTGTTTTATTTAAAATCTAACTATTTTCAAGTATGATATAAGAAGACTTACAATAAAAGCAATGTAAAATAAGGCCCCATGACAAACAAAACCAACCAAAAAAAAAACTTGGATAAAAAGAAGGGTGTGTCCTTAACTGGATGGAGCAAGTTAAACTATCTGAACACAAATTTAACACTGGACATTCTGTCAGGCAAAGCAAAAAAAAAAATGTCATATATAGGTCTCATCATCTAGATATATAACACTACTCAATTCATCAAGAAAAGTGTGTATTTTTACACAAGGCTTATAAATAACAGCACTGAACATCATAATGAAAATTATATTTTGTATTATATAGCAGAGGGATTACATATATCACTGTTTCTTTGTTAGCCCTCAGTAATGGTTAGGCATATTGTTTAAGCTTTTATTTTTTACTTTTTTTAAATGCACCTAAGAGAAGTTAGAGTGACATGTCTTGGGTTTGTAATGTTTAGATTATCCAATTCATAACCAGATTAAGTTTAGGAAATTTGGGGGATGTTAACATGCCTACTGCCACTACCCTTCAAGGCTGACTCTCTGGGTAAGAAGAGCAATCAACTTCTTCCTCAGATCTCAGACTAATTGTCCACATTGACCAAAGAATAATCTACATTTTCTCAGTGTAAGGCTCCTTACAGACAGTGATTCTAAAGGACAGTCAGAACCATATGGCAACATTAATACACAAGTATACACAACTATTTATCACCACTAAACATGAACCACAGATGGGAGAAAGCACAAGTTCATGCCCATAAAGATAATTCAAAGTATACACAATCAGCTGAGTAACACAGAAGCCCACCCAATAATCCCATAAGTGGTTCTTTTGGATAAAAATAGAAATTGACCCTTCTGGTATTGAAGCTTGAAACTTTTATTTGTTTTATCTGAGTTCCTACTTCAGGAAAGGACCCTTCCTCCTCCACCCAGCCATGCCTCCCAAAAAGCATCCAAGAACTGAGACTCACCAGGTCACTCATTTAGACAATGAGATGCCAGACATCTCATTTTGTTTCCTTACCCCAGCCTAGTTCCTATTTTCTAACACATGGTCACATATCTTCCCTGCTATATAAACCCCTAATTCGAGTCAGTTAGGGAGACGGAGTTGAGACTACTTTTCCATATCCTTGGATGCAGCACCTTATTAAAGTCTTCTTTATTGGCAATACTATACTCCATCTCTCAGTCATTGGTTTGCTGTGCAATGAGTTGCAAGACCTAGATTGAACCACCAGTGTTTCAATAACAGGTGTCACTGACACAGGAAGGGACACCTCAGGTATTTAGGAATGAGATATAAGTAGCTCAGCCTCTGCAGAATCCTCAGTTTACTGTAGTCAAAATCCAGGCATGATTTTCACTGACATTGCTTCCAGTAGCAAGAATAAATATAGTGATGATTGACCTGTTTTAGATTGTTCCTTTCTTCTCAAGTTTTTGTTGATCACTTCAGGTTCTTCAGAATTCACTAAATTTATTGACTTTATTTCTGTAATTAAGGCTGCAATATTTCCTATTCTCCATTAGAGAAGAAAAGTATGACAATGCCCATCCACTTCAACCAGTGCTACTTACACTTTTTGAGTGATAAGCCCTTAATAATAAAGCACGGTGAATTTGAGTTTCCAGGGAACATAGAGCACAACTGGAGAGTCTGCATGAGAAAAGTGAATTTCACTTTTAATTTAATTTGTGGCACTGCCTATAACATTATTTTTTATAAATATTTGAATCATATACATAAAAATTAATTACAAGAAGCTATACCATTTTGTCCTTCAATTTTATATATCCCCTTGCACACCAAGTGTGGGAGACATAGACATAGACTATTTTCTTTCACTTGCCTTCTGATTCAAAGAAAAAGCAGAAGTTAGGCAAACACACTCTGTTTGGCCTGAGGTTTTCTTCCAGCAAGTATTTGTTCCAGTAGAGAAAGTGAATTCCCAGGGTGAGCCTGAATAACAGTGATGCTTACAGAGATGGCCCACATCTGTAACCAATTATTTGTTTTTATCTAAAAATATACAAGTTGCTCATATACACTCTAGAATAAGTTAATGTGTGAATACATAACTGAATAATCAGTCAATTTACAAATCATATTCATATGGAGTAGTGTGACTAATTCTGGGCTGTGTACTGAAAGTAAAACTACGAGTTTCAGCTCTAGCTCTTTAATTACAGCTATTGGAAAATGACAGGAATTTTGGTACAGTAAGTATCTGCTTGAATGTTTATGTCTGATTATATCAGCTCTAGTCCAACCACTGGAAACATTTCAGACATACAAATATGGCATTCCCAAGCCACCCTTCATATTAAAAAGCTCTACTACTATGATAGCTATTTCCTATGGCTGTTTCCTATGGAATTTTCTAAAGCAAACAGGTCTAAAGAATATGTGCATGACTACATGTAATGATTCAAAATATCAGACAGAAAAAGATGGTTCCCAAGAGTGACAAAATATATGCAAAACATAGAAATTGGCAGTCCAAGGTTGTCCTCTAATTTGGAGGCTCTTGCGTTAAAGAGAAAAATAAAATAATAAAATCACATCTCATGAATTTTCTTTTTTGTCACTACTAAATCGAACAACGATCATCTTTATTTTCTGCAATAGTTCTTAATAGGTTTTTACCTTGTCAGGGAATGTAACTGCTTGTACCCTAAAATAGAAATCAGGTTGCCTCTCCTGAAAAGTTAAAATTAAGAATGCATTACAGGTTCCAATACTAATATATTGTAAAATATCCATTACTCAACAAAGAAGGCTATTCGCCAAATTAGAGTTCCATCAGTTCCAATTATAGTACAGATATGATCCTTGCCAAGTCATGAATTCAATTTCCAATAATGTAAAAGAATATGTTAAGTTCAAAGAGAACTTTGCAGACTGGATTTTAAAAAGTACCTTTACATTCTGCTGCTGTACACTCATTTGTTTTATACTTTTCACTTAATTGCCAACATTCTCAGACAAAAATATTTAGTTTTAGTTATCACACAATAAATAAAATATGAAGCTACAGACAAAATACAAGGGATACCCGTTTCCCATGATTGTGATACCTTCTTTCAAACAACGAAAGAAACAAAAATTTTCATATATATGAAATATGTACATAAACTCACAAATATATATATCATATATATTTTATGAATATATATTACATATATTTCATATATAATGACAAGACCCATCCACATCAACCAGTGCTACTCACACTTTTTAAGTGATAAGCCCTTAATAATAAAGCATGGTGAATCTGAGTTTCCAGGGAACATAGAGCACAACTGGAGAGTCTGCATGAGAAAATTGAATTTCATTTTTAATTTGTGGCACTGCCTACATTATTTTTCATAAATATTTGAATCATATAAATATATAAATAACTTTATGAAATATATATAATATATATTTATGAAATATATATAGCAGAGGAGAGGAGACTATATATATTTTTAAATATATATATATTTTATGTATATATTTAGCACAGTCTGAAAGACATGCCATATCTAACAAATATAATAATATATAATGAGTTGCAAGACCTAGATTGTTAGATTATTATATAATAATGTGCTGCATTATTGTCACTGAAAGGCATTCTCTACTATTTCCTTGACATTTAATTTCTAACTTGCATTACAAGACTTTGTATATTTGAGCACTGAAAATAGAGACCAGATGCTTCTTGAAGGCAAAGAGATACTTTAATCATCTTCTGCCTATCCATTTAATTGATTAGAGAGTATCTAGAAACTTAAGGCTTAGGTTCTTCATCTGCAAACTAAGGTGAAATAGAAGCTACCTGGCTATCATTACATTGGTAAGCTAATTAATTAATGAATACATACAAATGGCATTGTAGAGTGCCCAATATGTAGTAAATGTTCAATAAATGTTGGTCGGTAGCTTTTTTTGGGTTACTGTTTTACATTTGTAAATGTAATATACATTTATAGTTTTTATTATTGACATTTATAACTTACTTTTACATAGTAAAATCACAATAAATATTGGGTAGAACTACCATTATCATTATCAACAATAGATAATCATTGAGAATTTATTAACTGCTGAATATTTTGGACTATTGTCTATTTTTCCAACTTATAATTGTCATAAATCTGTAATTTGTGTGCTTTCTACATCAGAATGGATATGACAAAGAATTTTCCTGGGAGGCAAAGCACTGAGATGTTAATTTCAGCTATCCTACAAACTAGCTATATGATTATGAAAAAAAAATGTTAACATCTGTAGAATTTAACATCTTCAGATGTAAAATGGAGACCTTGAATGTGCAGATCTTTCTAGAAATGTGTGTAGGGGGCATTTGTGAAGTCAAGGTTCTTGTAAGGGAAGAATACTGACTTCCTGAAGGTAAATTGTACATTATAATTGCAAAGCAGACCCCATATTGGCCAAAGCAGTGCTCTCTCGCCCTGTAGACCATCAACCCCATTAGGTAATTCATCAGAAGATTGTTTGGTAGCCCTGGAGTCACCAAAGGTCTTAACGGATGGTTTTTATAGCTGGAAGTAGATACATTCAGAACTGATAATATAGTCAAGAGAACTAAATATTTGCATGTGAATGGTAAGGCACATACTCTGGTGGAAATAATTTGTTATCTTTACATTGCTATGATTTATCTCTATCAAAATTGATGTCTTTTCCCATTAAATTTGTTAATACATAAAGTAACTCACAATCAAATATTGCCAGCTCAGTGTCAATTCTCTCTCATCTAGAAAACTTGGTGTACTAATTTGACTCATTTTATTTACATTTTATAATATAGCTCTGAAAGGGGAATCTTATATCCATTGCACTAATAAATCCTATACATTGCTAAAATCTCTAAAATAACTCCCATTTTAAAAGTGTATACTTCTAAATGTTTCCATTCCATCCTGATAGTCTGAATCAATAGCTGAATAATCATTTGATAAACAGAAGAAGTGAGAAAACAACAAAAAAAGCATAAAATTCACATAGTATGATTAAAATTCTAATGAGAAAATATGGCTTGTAGCTTTTCTAATTAGTTCTCAATGATTTTCCCATCATCACTCAGAACAAAGTTTTTCGAATATCTGATACAATATGTAGGAACTAAGGTAATAATGAGAGTTTAACCTAATCACTTGAATTTAAGTTCCTAAAACATATTTTTTTCTCAAAAATTAATATTAAGAACCTTTAATTTCTCAGTTTTCCATAAGAACATGTGTTGCTCTTTAGATCCAACCAGTCTCAAAATATAACCTGTTGCCTTGAAGTCACTTGCCTCAAATATCAACAGCTTCTCATTGAGTTAATTTGTGATACAATGTGTATATTCTAAATGAACTCAGGTGTCCAGTTTCTGCAAGTTCTAGTACTATCCCATTGGCATCCTAATTATAAATCTGCTGTTATTCATTTTTTCTCTTCTCAAACTATTTTTATACAAAATAATAAAACCTTGCAGTACAAATACAAGCAATTCGTTTTATATTATTTGTAAATGTTTATGGGGTACATGTGATATTTTATGTAATAATCAAGTCTAGATATTTGAGCATTTATCATTTATATTTGTTGGAAAATTTCAAATCCTTTATTCTACCTAATTTGAAATATATAATGCATTGTTAACTATAGTTAACCTACTTTATCAAACATGAGAATTTATTCCTTTTATCGAAATATATGTTTTTACTCATTAAATAACCTCTTTTCATCCACCATTGAACCTCCACACACAAATCCTTCCCAGGATGTAACTATCATGCCACCTCCATGAAATACACATTTTTAGCTCTCACATATGGTTGAGAACATATGACATCTGTCTTTCTGTGCCTGGCTTATTTCACTTAACATAATGACTTACATTTCCATCCATGTTGCCATAAATGACAGGACTGTGTTCTTTCTTTTGACTGAATAGTATTCCATCATGTTTTCTTTATCCATTTATTTATTGATGGGTACTTAGGTTGATTCTGTTGCTTTACTGTTATAAATAGAGATACAATAAACATGGAGGTGCAGATAGCTCTTTTATATACAACTTTCTTTTCCTTCAAATAAATACTCAGTAGTGGGATTGCTGGATCATATGGTAGTGCTATTTAGTTTAGTTTAGTTTTTTTTTTTTTTTTAAGAAATATCCATACTATTTTCCATAATGGACGTGCTAATTTACATTCCCACCAGCAGTGTATAACAGTTCCCTTACACACTAGATGTATAAGATACATCCTTGCCAGCATTTTAAATTTTTTGACCTTTGATAATAGCCATTCTAACTGGGGTAAGATGGTATCTCATTGTGGTTTTGATTGGCATTTCTTTAATGTTTAGTGATGCCGAACACTTTGTTAAAATTTAATTTTGTGCCATTTGTATGTCTTATTTTGAAAAATATCTGTTCATATCATTCGTCCAGTTTTTATTGGAATTATTTGATTTTATGTTGTTGAATTGTTTGAGTTCCTTGTATTCTGAATATTAGTTCCTTATGGGATGAATAGCTAGCAAATATTTTCTTCTCATTCAACAGGTTGTCTCTTCACTTTCTAGATTTTTTTTTTCCTTTGCTGTGCAGAACTTTTTAGTTTAAGATAGTTTTATTTGTCTACTTTTGTTTATGTTGCCTGTGCTGTTCAGGTTATGGCCATGAAATCTTTGCCAATTTCAATGTCCTGAAGTGTTTTTCCTACGTTTTCTTCTAATAGGTTTAGAATTTAAGATCTTGCATTTAAGACCTTAATATTTTGCATTGATTTTATAATATGGTGAGCGGTAACATCCAGCTTCATTATTCTGAATATGGATATACAATTTTCCTAGCACCATTTATTAAAGAAAATGTCCTTTTCCTAATATGTGTTCTTGTTGAAAATATTTGACTATAAATACACAAATTTAATTATGGGTTGTCTTTTCTGTTCCATTAGTCTATGTGTCTGTTTTTATGCCAATACTATGCTGTCTTGATTACTATAGCTTTGTAGTGTATTTTGAAGTTAGATAGTGTGATGTCTCCAGCTTTGTTCTTTGTGTTCAGGATTGCTTTGGTTGTTTGGGGTTTTTTGTGGTTTCATAAAAATGTCAAAATTTTATTCTATTTCTATGGATAATATCATTAGAATTTCGATAGAGTTTGCATTGAATCTTCACATTGCTTTAGGGAGTATAGTCATTTTAATAATATTACATTGTCTGATTCATTATCATGGGATGTCTTTTCATCTGTTTGTATCCTTTTCAATTTCTTTGATTACTGATATGTAATTTTCCTTGCAGGGGTCTTTCACCTCTCCAAGCAGTTCATTTCTATCATTATTTTTAATAGCTGATTTATATTTCACTGCACAGAAATAGCAGAATTGTTTTAACCAGTTTGTCTGTCAATGGGCAGTTAGATTGTTTCCAACTGTTTACTGTTATAAAAATGCTGCAATAAATACACTTATGGTTAAAATTTGTACATGCTTCTGTGAACATATTATAGCAAAAAATCCTAAAAGTGAAATTGCTGGGTCTAAGAAATGTATTTTAGTTTTGATATATAAAGCCACATTTTTCTCAGTGTATTTTATCACCTCACTCTCCTATCAGTAGTATATATGGGTACTAGTTTTAACAAATCCTAAGCAACTCAGCAACCTTTTCAAATGTACCTAGAGATGGTGAATTTCACCTCCATTTTGATCCTTCAAACTTCTAAACAATTGAAGAGAACTAGGGATGAAAAAATATGTTCTTGTAATTTTTCCACTTTCCCCCTTTTTTTTCTTATTTTCTTCTTTGTGTTAAAAATGGCTTATTATTTTATAAATATTATTCCTCTGAAACTCAACTGATTTCTTTCTTTTATTTATTTATTTATTTATTTGTTTTTGTTTTTGTTTTTTTGAGATAGAGTCTCACTCTGTCGCCTAGGCTGGAGTGTAGTGGTGTGATCTTGGCTCACTGCAAGTTCCCCTTCCCGGAGTTAAGGGATTCAGAGTATCTGGGGCTCTAGAGTATCTGGGGCTACAGGCAGGTACCACCACGCCTGGCTAATTTTTTTGTATTTTTAGTAGAGATGAGGTTTCACCATTTTGGTCAGGCTGGTCTCCTGACCTCAAATGATCCGCCCACCTCGGCCTCCTGAAGTGCTGGGATTAAAGGTGTGAGCCACCATGCCCAGCTCCAACTGATTTCTTTCTGACAACTGTTTCTTCATCTTTATCACAACCAACACTATCCTATCTACTTTACAAATATAGATACATACATACATGTTGACTATGATAAATTCAACATTAATTTAAACATAAAAAATCATTAGAAATATTTTTTAAAGAAGAAACTTAAACTAAGAATGGCACACTTTTGCCAGCTGCTGAGGTATTTGACAACATTCTTTGAGTTGTGTTAGCACCTTATCACTGGTTATCATTGATACTGTCACTTTTCTTTTGTTCCAAAATGTACATCATGGCATAAACCTTTTAATGAAATACTATGTTCCGAGTCTACTAATTTTTGAGATAACTGGAGATCACCTGAGATATTACACAATCAAATTTGGGAACTCTTCTTCACAATTAGTAAAATGGTGTTTTATTAACCAATTACTCTCTTTTTGCCCACATGAACAAGAGGCCTGTATGGAGACTTACAATCAAGTAAGAATAGTGTAAAGCAATAGAATCCATGTCCAACTCTTCTAATTTGTTTCAGGTACAAACTGAAGATTCTAAAAATGATATGAGGAGAAGTGTATGTAGCACTTAACAAAAAAGCCAATAAAAGGAAAAAATTGTTCATTAATGTATATAGGAAAAGAATGTCAAGACATACATATACTTTCTCCCGTCCTCTGCTAACTGATACAAAAATAGAAAACATAATTCCAGAAGTACAGAGGCTTATAGAAAGAACAAAAAAAGTTCAGCATTATCGTTATTAGCCATGCCTATTTTAATAAGGAAGTACAAAATCTAGTCAAGAATATAAATATCATGCAAATAAATGAAAGGTTTAGGAAACAGGTAGATGAGGAATGTAATGTTTCTGTGACAAAAGAAAAGGAAGGAACATATTCACTGAGAATTAGGAAAACAAAAGTAATTTTAAAGGGAAAGGAATAATGGAAGTTTGGATCTTTCCCAGGTGGTTAGGGAAAGTGTTTCCACAAATCCCAATGGACGTTAAAGCTTGTGGCTGAAACTCCATTGTCTCCTTTTGTAGATAAGCCTTTGGTATATTTATGCATTCCTGAATAGATGTCCTTGTAACACTGTCTTCTAATACAGACAGCTACAGTGAAATTTTGACATGTCCGAATAATTATTAAACACAAAAGGCTGCAAAGATGATTTTTCCATTAATATGTTGTTGCTCTGGGCAGGACAGCTGAGTCCAAAAGAGCTTTGAGAACAAGCTGCTTGTTCCTGACACCTGCTGTACCTATGCTTTCAAACTTTCTTTGTCACAGAAGGAGCATGTGTGGTAAATGGGAACCAATTTGATTGCAAACTTCATTTGGCCACTTTCCTATAAATGTGGATGCAAGATCCAATTTTGCATATTCAAATTGAGAATATCTAAACTGAGGGTTTTTTATTTAACTTTTTATTTTACTTATGCTTTATATTTGGTATGCAATCTTCAGCCTTCCCTTCCTCTTCCCTAGTGCAAGGTGCTGGTTTTACTTATACTGTCTTATCTTTGTCCTTCTTAATATTGCTAACTCATAGGAGAAACATTTAGTCTTCACAAGGCTTTCTTCCAAACTTAAAGTTAACCATATTGATCAAGAAAGAACTAAAGTGGCTTATAATTATATGTATCGAAATGACTAAAATGGTAAAAAATCTAAACAAAAATACAATATACTCTAAGAATCTAAGACCTAAGTATTAGTTTTGGCTTTGCTACTCATTTTGCCAAATAATTTTCAGAAAACCCTCATCTTCTTTTGAAATTCAGTTTTCTCTTCCACAAAATCAAGATAAATATAATTGCACTCTCTACTTCATTGGGATAGTTGTATGCTCATCTTTCATTTACACATTTATTTAGCAACTATTTATTGAGTACCTGCTATGTACTCAACAGGCACCAATCTGTTGTGAGGATCAAATGAAAATTAAAGCATATAAAACTACCTTTAAAATGGAAAAGTTGCTGGGTGCGGTGGCTCATGCCTGTAATCCCAACACTTTGGGAGGCCAAGGCGGGTGGACACCTGAGGCTGAGAGTTCGAGACTAGCCTGACCAACATGGAGAAACCCCCCTCTACTAAAAATTCAATATTAGCCAAGCGTGGTGATGCATGCCTCTAAGTGTAGCTACTAATGAGGTTGAGGCAGAAGAATTGCTTGACCCAACAGGCGGGGGTTGCAGTGAGCTGAGATCATGCCATTGTACTCCAACCTGGGCAACAAGAGTGAAACTCTATTTCAAAAAACAAAACAACAACAACCCTCTCCCCACCAAAAAAAAAAAAAAGGAAAAGTTATGCGTATTTGTTTAGGCTATTAATAGTAGTGGCATTGTATTATTTCTGATATAATCAGACTCCACCCTAGGAAGTATAAGATCAGTTTACAATACAAAGGTAACTAGGTTAACCATAAGGTGCTTTCCATCCTCACTGTTAACCACTTGCGGTAATTCTGATGACAAAAAATGCTTTTTCAGGTGAGCTTGGTGTGAGATAGAATTATCAGGAATGCCCCTTGGGAGAGATGTCATAGAGTTTTATTTGCCACTTTTCTCTCTCTTTCCCTGCCTCCAACATTCACAGACACATCTGGTTCTGGCAGTTACCCGCTTAGATTTTTCACACAGTGACCAGTAAGAAGATCTCATCTCACCTCGTTGTTATTATTCACCTTTGACAGTTGTTGCTACTTAAAGGAAATACAAATAACCAGAGTCTAGTGAGAAGGAATATAGTCAGTAGTCAGACTTGATTTTGTAGTGTCATTTTATTGAGAGAATCTTTGAATGCCTATTATGAGATTTTATGTTATAATTGATTTTTCATTACATACTCCCGTGCCAACATTGGAATAAAAAGGCAAAGTCAATTCTTTCTGCATATTTGGGCTATTCACTCTTCCTCATCCATTTAAAGCTATTTTGTAAAGAACATTGATTTCTTAAAGTATTGATTTTGTTTTTGATAAAGTAAGCACATATACAATTAAATAGTATTTTAGTGTTGTAGGAGTATGGAAGCATTGATTACTACTAACATGAAGTAGAATATATAGCTTCCTTTTAGTTTTGTTGGATTAGAAATGGATTTTCAAGAGGAAAACTCTAATAAGGTATTTTATAAAAACCTAGTGTAAGAAGTTTTAAAATTTATGAACTCCTACTTAAAGAAAAGATTTGTTTGCATCCTTTACCTGATATGAAAATGGATGACTGGTAACATTCTTATTGTATATGTTTGTGTAACTGCATAGCATATATTACCTATTTCTAAAACATAAGAGCTTTATATATAAAAGCATAACAAACATATAAACAGAAAAGAGGCAGAGTAAGAAAATAAAAATGATGCTAAAGTAGCAAGTCACCAAAAAACAATCTAAGGAAATTCATAGGTGCAACTTCACTGACCTTGGAAGAGAAATTTTGTTGCATTTGTTCTAAAGTGCAGGAGCAAATGTGAAAGGTTTGAAACGTAATTTTATGAAATATAGAATTTCTTGTCATCTATATTACTTTTTGTGAAGAACAAACACACTCTTGGTAACTATAAATATGTACACAGAAAAACAAACCTAACCTTTAGTCTGTCAATGGTCCTGACACTATGAAAACATAGTTGTTGAAGATAACTAGACACAACCTTGATTATCAATAATGATTAGATATATGTAGTCTCCATTCTCCCTCTCTCCATAGGCTTTACTATGAGCAATCTCCATAGGCTAAACGTTTCTGAAAACCAGACTGGAACAGGAATTTGAAAAGTAATGCTGAAAGGAGCCTATGTAAGAGCAGAACTTCCACCATTTGGCAGTTCAGTCCAGGAAACCATCCAGATAATTACATACAGTTTCACAGGGTTAATTTGGACTCATTCTCTCATGTATATTCATATAGGTTGCTGTAGCTCATAATTATATATTTGAAGAAAAGAGAGAGTATACGAACCTAAAAATGTATGACATGTACAGAGATATATATATATATGCATGCATTTTTTTGAAAAGTTCCTAACACTCCTTATTTTGTTCATTTTCACTTTGTAGTGCTACTAGAATAGTTTTCCCAAGACAAAACTATCACTTATCATAGGATTTCAAAAATTTAAAATCCTGCAAATAGCTCTTAATCAACTTGAAGATAAAGTAGTTATTTCTTAGCAAGGGAGGCAAAGCCATCTCTGTGTAGCTTCTAGGTTGGAATCTGGCATAAACTCCAACCAAATCTTTATACATAGCCATTAAGTCTACTACCAGTTCCAAGGACAAGACTACTTGGATGCATTTCCATCTGCTTCCAGTGTGGTTTTACTGAATTTTGCTGTGTGTTGAATTTCAGTCATCATTCAAAATTTAGCTAAACTAACACCCCCTTTTAGACGCCTTCCATAATATTTTCCCTTACTATGCAGAGAGAGATGTATCAATTATGCAAGGGCCATTATGATAGGTACCATAAGAGAGGTGTAGGGAAAGAGGTAAGGAAAGTCTCATGGTTGAGACTAGACAGATGATTTATCACTCCAGTGCTTTCTGTTCAACTTCATGGAGGTGGTGGTCTTCAAGCTGTGGAGATTTGATAAATGGACGTGATGATAGAGTAGTGGAAACAGAAGCTTATAAGTGAGAGATAGTTTAAAAGAATTTTATCATTAGCCTAAAAAATTTGAATTTTAATCTTCAGGTAGAGAAGATATTCAGAATATTACCAAGCAGAAAATAAACAGAATTATTCTGCAGAAATATTAATAGGGTAGATACGTACAAAATCCATTTGTATGGGAAAGGGTATACTGGAAGTGTGAAGAACAGATTGAAAATTATTATGATAGGACAGGAGAAAAAGCCTCCAACTAGGACAAGGTTGGAATGAAAATGATGAAATATTTTAGAAAGAGAAAAAAAGGATTTGTCACTTTTTTAAATGTGAAACATGAGATTTAAGAGGTGAGAAGATGACTTTGGGATTTTGAGTCTCAATGAAAAGAAATACAGCAGGAACAAGTAAACAAATAAGAATTAGGAACTCCTGGGTAGGCAGTGGATGATGAGTTTATATTTGTCACAAAAAAATTGAGTTTATATTGGTGCATGATATTAGAAGGGACTGTGAGGCAATTGGAAATGCATTCCTGAAGTTTGGGAGAGAGCTCAAGGCTGAAATACATATTTGATAGTATTTTTCATTGTGTCAGTAAGAAATTATAAATAGATTATAGATTAGATATATAGACAGATAATAGATGATACAGATAAATATATAATCATGGACCTATAGCATGACACAAGCCAAGGGGGGAAACTTTCAAGATAACAACTGTGATCAATACTATCTACTGACCACTATTGATAGACTACTTTGAGTGAACGGTTGAGGCAGGGTGAGAAGTTATGTCCAGAATTCCAGGTTTTCTCTTTTGATATGATTACATGGCCCAATATCATACTCATCCTTTCAGAATTGCAGGTTTCCTCTGGCATTTGAGGACTCGATAATCAATTTCTTCTGGGTTCTGGGACAAGATAATATAGATTTGTACCTCCTAACTCTACTTCCTTGCCATTTAAATGCATCTGGGAATGATGTGATAGTAGATAGAAAAGATTTGTAAACATATATAAAAGAAAGATACATAGCAAGTTGACATCAAAATGTATGTACATGTAGTTCATTTTCATGATTAGAAAATATGTAATTATGATTCATATTATATCAGAGATCTAGAATAAATGGCTTGATTATTATGCTTGTGCTACTTTTATCATTTGAGCTTTCAGATTCATTTAAAAAATGTGTGTTTTTTCAAAATAAGGTCATTCCCAGATTGTATGATTTGGGCAGCCAGCTGCAATGCATGCATACTTATAAAATATGAAATAAATCTAAATCACCAGCAGAAGAAATTTGTTTTATTTTTGAAACTTCAGTACCTAGTATCATAAATGACTTGACTTTATTACATCTATCAATATACTTACCTCTTCTAGAATAGGAATGGCTATATGAAACTATAGGTATATATATGAAATAAATATATACCTTATTTACTTATTATATGTAAATAAGTATTACATATAATAAATTTATTATATGTAATACTGACAGTAACTCAAAGCCAAATTTCAGAAGTTTTAAACAATGCATGTGCATTGTATTTCTCTGCATGTTTTAGAGTGCCTCAATCTTATTATCATAAATATTTAACATTGATTTCTCCTTAATATATCTCCGAAGATACAACAAATAACTTGTGTGGGTTAAAGTAAAACATACCTTGCTCCATTAGCCCTTTACAGTTCAGCAGGGCACAGCCGTAGGCCCCATGGAACTATTTAGAAGAATTAACCTTCCTTTTGCAGCCTCTACCAATT
Organism: Cheracebus regulus; assembly: GCA_963574635.1. Classification (NCBI taxonomy): domain Eukaryota; kingdom Metazoa; phylum Chordata; class Mammalia; order Primates; family Pitheciidae; genus Cheracebus; species Cheracebus regulus. The sequence continues at coordinate 65,368 of CAUYQU010026969.1, read as the reverse complement.
TTGCACTCAAGCTGGTTGGTCCCCAGAGAGTGGCTCAACTGTTAGCTGATAGCTTATGCCATTAATAGTAGTATATTTTAAGAGATGATTCTTTCTCACGAAAGTTTCATGCTGTATCAATTTCACAATGTTTTTCTCTGGGTTTATCATAAAACTTGGAAGCTCTTTTGGATCAAGATAAGCCACTTTAGAATTCATAAGAAAATAAGAAATAGTTTAAGACACAAAGTGAGCTGAACATAGCATTTGGGTTTTAAATTTACAATGGTGTAATATATATATGGCGCTAAGGTAATGTGTATGTGTGTACATATATATGTGTATATATACATACACACACAAATATATGATAAAGACCATTGCACACTATTATACAAAGTAGGAAAAAATTAGTATAGTATTCCCAATAATTCAATAATTTAGCATATTGTCCTCTACTATAATGGTAAAGGGTCTTTGACATTTGGAAAATACAACTACAGTTATAGTAACAGAAGACTCCGCAATTACTTTTCCAACAACCTAATACTTGAAGGGCAAATGACAGAAAAATCCCAATGCAGAATAGTCCTTGCCTGAGTGGGTTATGTATTACGATTCAGGTTATCAAAGATTACATAATATTGGATAAATAACAGAAAACACAAAGAAAAGCCAAAGGAATATGTTTGGTCTGTATTTTCATTTTTTTAATTGTGAAAGATTTTATTTGGTCTTTTCCCAGAATATTCACTACTGCTTTATGTTGAAAGTCAGCTTTAAAGCGAATCAACACAATTCTCAAAATATTAAATTAGAAACTTTTTAATGTACCTTTTCTGACATACACTTACATTTTTTCACATATACTACTAACAGCAATAGCTATTAGATATTAGTAAGAGATTATTTTAATCTTAAAAAAAATCTTACCATTGCAGCCAGAACATTTTCAATTTTGGCATGGTAAACACAGATTCAACAACAGCAAAGTAATTTCCCAAGTGAATAAGAAGCTAACAATTTACACTGTAGGCTGAGTGTTTTAATTATAGATCTTAAAGCTAATCCCAAGGGCTTTTTAAGGAGTCTCTAAATATTTTTTAAAAAATCAAAACCAACACAAAAAACAAAACATGTATGCATTCATAAAGTAAGCAATTCTATTTTCTGAACAGAGATCCCTATTAGTTTGCTAATACATAGTTTAGAAAATGTAATTCCATACACAATGGGTTTATTTCCCTTGTGACACTGGCTATTAAGCCTCAGATTCTGAGCTGTATAGAAACACTAATGCAAAAAGCTAGTCTATATAATTTGCCAAGTAGAGGTTAAAAAATAACAAAAATATAATTGGGGTTTAGCAACGTTTGCCAATATTGCCTTTCTAATTTAATTAGTTAATTAAATGTTTATTCTGTCATTGGAAAGTAGATTTGAATTCGTTTCTCATTTTTAAAGATAATGTGAAACCATGCTGATTATATTACTAACATATTTTAATTTTACATTTGTTCATAGGCAAACTTTCAACAGCACATGTAAGTAAAAATTTCTTTTGTCAAACAAATTTGGCAGCTTTAAATATTTTATATAGAGCAAAAAAAAGTAAAGTATAATGCCTGGAAACTAGAGTCAGAAGAAAGAAGAGAATTTAAAGTAATAGGAAATATAAGATAACACAGCAAGTTTAAAAGAATATGCAGCTGTTGTTCAATCGCAACTCAACTTTATTGGAAGGTGGATCCTTGTTGCTAAATATTTTAATGTTTTTGAGAGAATATTTTTAAAAATATGTTTTTTAATAAGCAATCTTAATTTTTAAATGATGTAACATACTCATATAAATTTAAAATTAATAAGCAAAATTTTTAAAGCAAATAAAAATAAAAATAAATTACTTTCAGGCCAATCTCATTTGGGCACAGCGTGGTCTTTAAGCTGGCCATGGGCAACGTCTGACTATTCTACTTAAACTAGAAAATATACCTTTGTCTCATGTATGTGATACATATGTATAATGATGATTTTTAATACTTAGTAGTTACTAGATTCCAGCTTCACTTCACTAATTTTCAAAGTAGATATGACATTTGAATAACTACTAAAACCTATTTTTTCATGCCTTTTTTTAAATCTAAAATTTAACTATTTAGTCATTTTACATATGTCTACTACCTGTTCTGTTGGTACATTTTCCCCCTAGTGAATGAAATAAAACTTACAAACTTTGGCTAATATTTTGATAGAATAAATATCTACTTATAAGTCATGACTATTGCAAAATGGAGTCTTGCTCTTCCTGCATTCCTCCTGTTTACATCCATAAAGACTGCACATGACTGCCTTTGGTTAAGCCAATCCCAGTGGCACAATGATAGAAAAGATTATTTTTCTCACATAACAAGAAGTCAGAAGATGGGCATCAGCATTTGCTCAGAAAATTACCAGGGATCTAGACTAGATTAAGTGTCTTCCTGTGGATAATTGATTCTTAACTTTAATCTTTATGCCTGTAATATAGTTACTTCACCTCCAGGTGTGGAATCAGGGTAAAAGGAAATAAAACAGGACATATTGACGGGCCTCAGGTTCCTGTCAGGCCTTATCGCCTCTCAGTAAGAAAATTAATTGCCTTCTTAGGACCCATATTCTGTATATGCTCCCTCACTTCTTATCAACCAGAACTGGGTTATAGATTCATTGCTAGCTACGTGGGAGTCCAGGGAAGAAAGTTCATTTATATTTATTTTATTTTGTGCTATTATTTTATTTTATTTTATTTTATTTTTTGAGATAGGGTCTCACTCTATTATCCAGGCTGGAGAGCAGTGGCACCATCCCGGTTCACTGCAACCTCTGCCCCCCAGCTCAGGTGATCCTCCCAGCTAAGTCTCCTGAGTAGCTGGAGGTAGAGAGAGTCGTCACCACACCCAGCTATACTTGTCTTTAATGGGAACATTGCTGCCTCAAATCAGGTTACATTATGTAGTAGGAGAGACTGTTTCTTTTTCAGGTGTTGAGCAATATCTGCCTGCCATGGTGATTCTACTCATAAGTCTGAAAATATGGCTAAGAACTGCAAGACTTCTGAGAGTTATTGGCCAGGAAACAAAAACATGTTGTTGTTGCTGCTTTTTCCTCTCCTTTTTCTCCTTTCTCCCCTTCCTTCTTCTTGTATGGAATCATGTGACCAACTCTTAAGAAATAATTCATTATAGAAAAATAGAAATAAATGTGGCAACTCATACTGTGTCTCTTGGCAAGCCACTACCAGCAAAAGCTACTTACTACATGATGATTCAAAAGGATGGGCAGGGGACAGTGCCTACCTAAGCTGTAATGCATTATTAATCAGTCTCTGAAACTGTAATTACTTTCTGATTCTGTCTCTTCAAGCTTGCAAACAACTGCACTTAACAGCCTTCTCCTCTGCAGATGACTTAGTGCTCATATCAAACTGTGGTTTACAGTCAGTTATTGCATTAGATTTAATATCTGAGATTCACTCAACTAATAAGTACATATGAAATTCAAAATATGTGCAAGGCACTATCTACTCCACTATATGGATGACAGCTTCTGTGGGTGTTCTTTAGAACCTCATTTTACACTCTCAACTATCAAACTAATTTTTTAAATCTCTGGATTATATTTTTTGTAAGGAAAACCAAGAAAGTGGGGTAAAGATATCTTCTCTGTCTTTGAATTAGTTTTTGTTAAAAAGAGTCACATTTTAACATAAAATCAGTTTTCACCACTGTTTTTAAAATAAAGGAATGGATATACAGAATTGAGAATGAATGATAAATACAGTTAGAAGTATAACTACTCATCTAGTGTTTGTAAAAGCTATGCTTTTACTTTCTTATTGATATTAATAAAGACTAATTCACAGCAATAAAGAATATTTAAAGAGAGATTATGAGAGATAGCTATGTACAAAAATTCACTCTGTTACAACACAGGATGTCAGGCCAAGGGTTTAGCTAAAATGCTTGGTAATAACATTTTTTTCCCTTCCTCCCACAATTTAATGCATATTATCATCAACCCACTCAGTTCAAACAGTTCCAACCTAAAAAATATATTTTTCAGTGAATTATTTCTAAACACCAAATGTCATCTCTCATGGAAAGTCTAATAAAATGCCGAAAATGCATTATCTGACATTTTAGTGGATCAGTAAGTAGCTTGCCAATTGAAATTCTAAAATCTTTAAATGGTATAGATTTCTGCTTCCATTCTAAAATCTTGACTTTTTGCAGAATAATTTACATCTTCATACAACTATTTAGCAAGGGATGTCTGAACATCAATTTCAATTATAAATAATGATTCCAGTTACACATGTATACTGTATTATGAAGAACTAGCAATTGAGGAGTTCTGCACTTAATATTGATAAATAATGTCTCAGACTTGCTTAAGTCAGCAATGCCTACAGCTGAGAGGAAAAAAGCTGACTACATAAGCTTGAATATTTCCCTCTTTTAATCACAGTAACCTTTATTAATATATGGATGGAGAATTTAGCAAATCTTGACCATGTTTCCTCCTAAAAAGGTAGGATAAAGCATCATAATTTTTTTAGGCAGCTGCTTTGTCATGTGCTTGGCAGGCACTTTTTTCAAAAACTAATGCATCTTCTGATATTGCAACATCTCTTTTGTTAGTGTAAAAGTTCAGGGTATTATCACGCAAAGAATTCAATCCTATAACCCACAGAGGTCCCATATCTTAATAACATTATTAAAATTCAACTAATGCTATTGTTTTCTCTTTATCCGTTTTTAGAAACTACTACTGAGAATATTGATTTGAGGCTTCTTTCATTCATTCATTGATTTTTTTTTTTTTTTTTTTTTGAGACAGGGTCTTACTCTGTTGCCCAGGCTGGAGAGCAGTGGCATGATTGTGGCTGACTGCAACCTCTGCTTTCTGGACTCAAGTGATCCTCTTATCTTAGCCTTCAAAGTAGCTGGGATTACAAATGTGTGCAACAATGCCTAGCAAATGTTTTGTAGAAATAGGGTTTTTCCATATTGCCGAGGCTGGTCTCAAACTCTTAGGCTCAGGTAATCTGAACTTGGCCTCCTAAAGTGCTGAGATTACAGATGTAAGGAACTGCACCTGGCCTATTGATTCTCTCACCAAAAGTGTGTAGAGTACTGGCTAAAATTTAGACATTGGGTGGAAAACCAGATCAACAGCCTCAGCCTTCATACAGTTTTAGTAAAGTTACATACTTTACACTAATAATGATTTCAGCAACATTAATAATTATTTAAGCAATCATTTACAATGATAATAACTACTCCAAAGGAAAAAAAATATGAGAACTGCTGTAAGAGTGGCATACTTCTAACATCACCTACAGAATCAGAACTGCAGCGTCAGAGAAAAGGTCTCTCAGGAAATAATATTGAACCTGCAATATGAAGAGAAGGGCATTGATTGGTCAAATGAAGGGTTGAGGAAAGAACTGCAAATGCAGAATGAGTAGTAGGTGCAACAAACAGAAAACAGAATTACAAAGAGAATGAAAGAAACTTAGAGCATCAAAGAAACTGAGAGAAGTTTAATATGATCTGTAAGATAAGATGAACAAGATTATATTGGAAAAAGAACACCACTAAGTAGAATGTTGCAGATTGTCCAAGTATGGATTTCATTTCAAATCAGACCAATGAAATGACTTTGAAGGGGTAATTTTTAAGTATTGAAACAAAAGCAACTCTTCTGTTTATTAAAAATTTTTTTAAATGGTGGGATAATATTTATGTAGGACACACTTACGTTTGAAACTTCCATCCAAGTAGATTAACATATAGAATTAAGAATCAGCTAATTAGAATGGCTGACTCCTATGGAATTCAAAGGATCATTGCAAATACATTACCTAATATCATGGTTAAATGTTTCAATTTTTTCCTGAAGATGAAACGCTTTCACTTTACTCTCTTAAGCATTTTAACTTTGAAATAAATGTGTCAAAAAACCAAGAAAGAAGATGTGTTAGTTAGAGATGCATATTAATGTAACTGAAATTTTAAATATAATGGAAGAAATGGTAGTGTAGTAAGGACTGTGTCCCAGGATTTCAAAACAAATTCAAATAAAAAGAGTGAGGAAAATTTACGCTCTGAGCCATCCATGTCAGGGTTATTTTAGTGTTTCCCACAAGCTCAAATCAAAACCCCATTAAATATTTGATCAGCTTGTGAAGGACCAGTATGTACTCTTCACAACCATGAATATGAACCTCTTGCAGACAGTTTAATGCATAATAGACCCATAAAAAAGATTATGCATGATAAAATAATGCAGTGTTGGCACATCCTAACTGCATTAAAAAAATAAGTGAAGAAAACCACAAAACAAGTGCAAACTAAAGCTAGTATACAATAAGCTATGTTAGAAAGACAATTGCAGGCTGAGTCAGGAGGTTACAGGTCTGACTATTTCACATAGAAACTACGGATTTTCCTGTTGTCTTGGAACAATACATCAAACCTATAATATACAGTGATTTTAGGATACTCAAGCCTAGTTTACATATTTGCATCTACAATTGAACTTTAATAAAGAAATGCCAAATCAATTTTCTCCCTGAAATCTTAATATATGATTGCTACTATAAGTCTAATTTCCGTGGTGATTTTCTTTGGGTTAAAATATTCAGAAATAAATTAAAAAGCAAAAATATATTCAAAAAGAGGGGAGATGGTAATTAACATATCAACCAATTTGCACATTGGTACTAACTGGTTTTGTATCTGAGATTTCACTTAGCAGAGAGACAGCAAGAAATGGTACATGTTAATGAACTAAAACACATAAGAACTTGTGGAGGGTAAAGAAATCCAAGTGCCAAGATGCCACCAAGAAGGAACTCCTCATCTGGAAATGGGAAGGAAGATGTTGATGTGTGTTACCTAGGGTAGTGGTATGAATAAAACCAATTATAATGTGGGGGAATGTTCAGGAAAAAAAGTAACTATGAGTAGGATATGGATTCTTTTAAAAATAAGCAATACAACAAAATTATTTGATTCATAATTTTACCTAACAAGTTATTGAAGAAAGTATTGCTTCTAATTCTAAACAATCTATTTGAAAATACATTTAAAGAGGAAAAATAAACATTTTAATTATTTAGTTAAAATCTAAATATATATCAATTCTCTCTCTCTCTCTTTCTTTTTCTCAGATGAGGTCTCACTCCATTAGAGTGCAGTGGTGTGATTTTGCCTCACAGCAATCTCAGCCTCCTGGGCTCAAACAATCCTCCCATCTCAGCCTCCCAAGTAGCTTGGACTACAGGTGCAAGCCACTATGTCCAGCTAATTTTCTTTATTTTTATTTTTTTAGAGACAAGGTCTCACTATGTTGCCCAGACTGGTCTCATACTCGTGGGCTCAAGAGATCCTCTTGCCTTGGCCTCCCAAAGTAACTTAAAATCTTTCCACATCTGGGCAAAGATGGAGGAGCATCAATAAAGAAAAAGGAGAGAGTTCACTGTAAACTGGCAACTTAATAAGGATTATTAATGTTATCAGTTTAATGTGTACTTGCTATTTAGTTCTAATCTTAAATTTTGTCTGGTGAAAGATGATTTATGCATACTTTCCTGTCTGGAGATTTTTAATATCGGGATATAGTATATTAATAAGCATATTACTTATTCCATATTGTATCAAAAAGAAGAGATAACATGCATATTTATAAGTGATCAGGGCAGCTACTCAAAACATGATTTTAAGACAAGCTATGGAGGGATGGATTAGAAGAGCATTTATTCTCTAAAGAAAAAAAAAGATTCTGATAATTCACTTGTGAGAATTTTTAAGAGAAATTAAAAATAAATTGGATAATTGCCTTCCATTGAATTAAGTTAGCAGAATCTGGAAACATTTAAAATGGGTTGCTATATTGATTCATGTCTTTCTTTAAACAAAGCAAACCCTTCGTAAATTATAATGCCTCTTTTCTTACTCTCCTGTAATTATGAAGTATGAGAACACTGAGAATTGATTGACTCGTCTCTAAAGAGAGAGAATATAGATTTCACAAATGAACTTCATCAATATGCAACCCCTTATAAGAATAAATTCCAATTACTTGATACTCTGATTGCCTATCCCTTCTCTTAGACCAAACTTTAAACCAATAATATAAATGTAGATATTAATAATACCTTATAATATCTCCTTGGTAGTAGTTTGAACAAAGATTTTTAACACACCAGGTTAAGAAGATTTTATTAATTTTTGATGCAGAAATGATTGATGATAAGTCCGTATGACTTCATACAAAAATGAAATTCAAAGACAAGTTATATTTTCTGCTTGGCCAACAAGCAGATAGCTAATATTGTTAGTATCGATATTATTAAAAGGATATGCAGAATAGCTGCCTGAAACAGCTGTCACTCCACTGATTCCAGAGTTCATTGAGCTGATCAGACTCTGGAGTCAGATGGCACTCTTTCAGTGGCTTCATATGCATCCCAAGATCCCTATATTTCACCAAATGCAGCACAGTTTCTGAAAGAATCTGCCGCAATCTAGGGTATCCCTATTGATCATCCCTGCCTTCAAAGAAACACTCAGTCTTTTTGTATAACCATTATTAGATTTTGAAAACATAAACTCTATGCCAAGCTTTTGAAATACTTTACCAATAATGATACCTCACTTACTTTAAGATTTGCTATCAGAAGAGCTTTCTGATAGCATGTTCTCAAAGATTGGAATTAATTTAACAATCAAATGTAAATCAAGAAAGCAAATCAAAATTTCAAATTTTACCAACATATATACCATCTTAATCAATATATAAAGTACCTTTCTGTACTTTGTTTAAATGAATCCCATAATACATTTTTTAAGTCGTTACATGATATTTCCCTATTATGTGTTAAAGCTGGTACTCAGGTCCAGGTGGCTCTGGATTTCACCTCCTCCCCAACGTACTACTCAGTGTAAAATGGAGACAAGTATTCTAGAAGAGTGCTTCTCGAACCTTAAGTTCCAACAGATAGTCTGGGGGTCCTGTTAAAAGGCAGATTCTGTTTCAGTAAGTGTGAGGTGGGCCTGAGACTCTGAATTCCTGAAAAGCACCCAAGAATTGCTGATACTGTTGGTATGCTGGCCACAAGTTGAGATACAAGGCCTAGTTATACATTAGACAATTTTAAAAAGGTTAATGTTCTACTGAGGCAGGACATAAATCCCCATTCTGTTTATACCTCTTTGTGTTTTGTAGAGGGGGAGGAATGATGAATTCTGAGCAAATATACCAATACAGACTATTTTTGATATTACATGAAATCCTTAACCCTACTGTCTTTAAACAGTTAACACTAAGTTAGGTTTACCTCTTAATTACAAGGAAAGAGAGAGTAATAATGAGGAATTGCAGACTGCTAAACAATGTCCCTGATTTATTTTTAGTTTGCTGATTTTTTGGTACTTTAAAAGCTTTATTATAAGGAAATAAAAGAGAAGTCATGAGGCATTTAAAAATGTTTAATTGTTTGAATACATCCAAAAAAAAAAAAGCTAGACCTTTCAAAACAAACTCCAAGCTGATTAAATTTGTTTAACCTGTCAGATACATATCATATCCAATAATTAGTTAATTGATGCCTGATTTTTCAAAATAATAACTAAAGAAAGAATTTTGCCTGGGTTGAAAATTGATTTTGGATAGACTACAGATGTATAGTAACAATTTTATAAAATGATAAGAATAGTTTTTCAGTAGTTTAACTGACAAAAATGAATATAAAATGTACACCCCAGTAAAATAATTTTTATGCAAAAAACAGAAACTGTTCTCAGATCATTTTCTTTTCACACTGATAAATACATTTGAGCAAAAATCTAAAAAGATAAGCTTGTCCAAACCTAGCTTTTGATTTACTGATTAATTGTAAGGTATACTTTTTTTTTACATAAATATATTCACTTTTGCTAAGCTAAAAACAAGACAAAACTAAAAAGCAATCTACCATGTTTGACTGGACAATTTTCAAAACTCTTAGTTTAAATAAGAAAAGCCAGCAGCTAGACTAGGCAATTTTTGTGCTCTTTAATAAAAAGCTGCCACATAATTCAGGTAAAATGTCAAATGCCAAATGTCCAAATATAAGGTCCTCTAAGGTGACATGATCATTTTAGTAATCTGACTATACCCAGAAAGTATGTATATTTGTAATCCATTAATTTGATATTCTTTGTATGAGCAGATTGATTTATTAACTAAGCAAAGTTTAAAGTATCCTCCTAGTATAAAATTTTGATTAAAAAATAATAAAAATTAGTTGGATATTATGAAGTATGCTAATGAGCCAAAGCCCAAAAGTTGAATATTTATTTGTTGTTATTTTTGTTAAATCTTTAGTCCTTATACATAAATTGATACTACACCCATTTTTTCACTTTCAAATTGCCTCACATTTCGGTTTTATTGCATGCTATGAAAATAATATACAATAATTTTTGCAACCTTAGAAAATATGAAGCATGAAGGAAAAATCACCTATATATCTTGCTCTCAGAAAACATCTCTTTCATCCATTTTTAAGGTATTTATGTTTTTGTATATTATAATATTTCTAAATAGGAAAAGGGGCTCTATACTGGCTTGTTATGCTTTTTTAACTTTTAAAATGTACTTTGGCAATTTTCTATTTATGGTCATGAGATATCAATATGACAAGCTCTCTTAGGCAATGTCTATTCTTTGAATCTGAAATTTATTTGGAATACGGTAGAAATATAAGAACAAAAACTTCAATGAACACTTTGATAGGAAACATCTGCACACCTGACGATCCATGTTCAAATAACCTTAGAATTTTTTTGTGGTTGTTTAATTTGTTTGAATGATAAATTAACTGATTTTCTACTAGACAGTTACTAGGCACTGAAGACAAGTAAACATGCACATATATCATATCCATTACATATATAACTGTTACAGATATATATGTATGCGTGTGCATTTGTGCACATATATATGTGATAGCATACTATTCTGTAAATCTTGCTGTTCAGCAGGAAATGAAAAACAAAACAATCATTTTTATTTAGAGCTAATGTGACCCCTAAATAAAATACTTAATCTCATGGCAGTTGATTTACTTAACAGAAATGACAAGATCATTCATCATTTGTTGAGTTAACCTAAGTCTTTGAGATAAATTGATCATAAAATATATGTGTTTCTAAATACTATTCTCTATCACTTCCTAATTATTGTCAGGTCTTACCTGTATGTGTACCAGAAATGTTTAATAAAATTGACTATCATTTTTTAACCAATCTCTAGAATATTCTATATTATATCATTGGGTTTGGAAACACTTTGCTGGACAAACATAACAAAATCTAGAGCTCTTGCATAAAGTAAATATATATTAAAATATTTCTTAGACAAGTTTGAAGGAAAAGAAAAACATTTCAGTGGCAAAATCTCAGGATATTTACAAGAAGTATATTTGAAACTATTTGTTCTCCTTTCCAATACTCCTGAGGAAGAAAGTACAAAAAAGTGATCACTCGTTTTCCTGTTATTCACATCAGTACAATAATTTCTAGAACTCAAACCAAGCCAAGCTTGTTGAGAGGGTCCCCTGTAAGGGCTGTCTGGTAGTCCCAGGGCTCCTGAAGAACTTAGGTCTACTCTGATATCTGTTTAGAAGAACAAGACTTGGGTCCTTGCAACTGTACATGGCAGTTAAAGTTTCTGGAGTTTTTATTATTAGAAAATCTATCTGTAAGTTGAGATAAACAATAAAGAGATAAGACTTCCATTCCTGTTGTAAGCTTCCTGCTCCTGTAGAAGAGCTTCCCATCTTAAAAGCAAAACAATACTAAACAAACAAAAAACCTTGATTCAATTGGCTCTATACAGATCAGAAAATTTTAGAAATCCTAAGGAATGTTGAGAGCCATTTTTTTTGGTCAATGATTTACATCTAGCCTGGGGGCTATTCCTGAATACTCTTCTAGTAGCTCACAGACATAGATTCAGTTTTTTATTTTCTTATTTTTCATGATGATGTCTATTGAATTATACCTGGTACTTGAAAATGCATTTGCACAGGAGACTATAAAACTGGTAGGGGGGATTTCTGGGGTGCTCTTACTTTAAAAAGAGCAGCTTTTTATGTTTTTTTTCAAGATTTGAGAGTACAGAAATCATTTTAAAAAATGGACATTGCACAACCCCCTACAAACCTCTCTTTGCCCATAGGAACTTGTTAGCAACTTAAACAATTGCATAGAGAAACAAAGGCACTTTATCTCCAGAAATCGAGTCATTGTGGCTATTGTAAAGAGTTTTCCTGAGACTATGAATGACTTACTGGAGGTAAACCTTAAGAATGTTACACACCTGGAGAAAATACTTGATTATATGTTCCATAAGTTCAGGCCTTCAGATGGGAATAAATTAATCTCTAAGCAGGAAAAGAATAATTTCTTAATTAACAGTAGAAATAGAGGTAACATGAAGACAGAAGTCCAACTAAATGTGGAACTTTAGCATCAGAAGGTGATTCCTTTTGGTTTTATGGTATCTTGCTTGCTTTCAACTCTGATGGGACAAAATGTTATTTTGATGTAAAATCTCTGACCAACCCATCTTTTGCACCTTCATTAACGTGGCTTGAGATAATTTCTATCTTCTACAGATATGGCTACACTGTGCAAAATATATGCTATATCAGTTCTTCAGTGTCAGATTCTTGCTTTTTGATGATAAAACTAAGTATTATTTTAGTAATCTCACTAGTATTTTCCAAATAATGAATTTGGAACGCTAGCTGAATACATTGGAAATTATAGTTGTTTTTCAGTTGAATATGGGAGATGTCTATGAAGTATGATTTTATCTTTCCCATGTATTCTTTCCAATAGTCCAAAATATTTCAGTGCACATGATGTTATATTAATAAACTTACCATTGTGGAATTTGTATCATTTGACAATAAATCCAAAACACACTAGTTGCTTTTTGTTTGCCTTGGTTACATTTTGTTTTACTTATCATTGCCCTTTTTGCTATTTGGGCAAAACATGACTTATTTCAAGAAAGCAAAGTGCAAATTAAAATATATTTTTTAATGTGCATGTTCTAAGGGATTTGATTTAATTAAAAGTAGTAATACTATTTTAAAATAAAAATTTTAAAGTTATTGTATGTTTTCATCTGGTTTCATGTCACTGGATAGCATGTAAAATCATAAAGTGTATTCATGAATATTTTCTCTCCTTGTACTTCTGATGGATAATCAGGTCTGTCTGTCTCTCTTGGCTTTTGATTAGAAAAAACTTAACCAGCACATTGCATGTTTAATGTCTTATGGTTAAGCCATTTTATAGAAATACCTGTTTTTAAAAAGATAAAACTATACTTTTTTTGCATGAAATTTGGAAAAATAGAACATATGAAATAATGACATCTATAATCTTACAGTATGAACACAACTGTTCTGACTTACTACAGTGGTATTCTTTGACATTATTGAGTTTATACTACATATGCTATTTTGTATTTTGTATGCTTTTTCTATTTAATGTGATATGATATGCATTTTTCTACCATTTAAAATTGTATAACCATTTCGATGTGAATGAAACCGTCTATCATGTGTAGAAATTTACTTAAGTTGCCACTGGATAGTCACCTTTTCCACATTTTTTTATATTTTAAATAATATAGAAAAATACCTTTGTCAACATTTGAAATGTAAAATTGCTGAATTAGGAATAAAAATCGGACTCTAGTAGACATCTATTGAACATTTTTTCTGTATTCCTTTATCTCTTTTTCTGGAAATTGTACTTTCCTTATTTCATCCACATAGCTGAGGTGGCAACTGTCAATTTGCATAACAAGAACTTGCCCTCTGTCACAGTAAACTTGAATACTTTTCCGAGGAATTTTAACTGGGTCTATGAGATTGATCTTACTGTGCTCTGTGCTTTTGTACTATATAAATCTCAACAGCTAATGACGGTGTATTCCAACATCTGGATTGAGTGTATAGAGGAAACATGTCTGGTGTTAGAGGAAAAATAATAAAACAAATATACAAAGAGAAACAGTAACAAAGGACAGAGAATAAAAGCATATTGCAGATTCTCAAAGAGACCCATTCCTGGGTAGATTTGCATTCCTGACTGTGTTTTACTGTAAGATAACTGAGGAATCTTCTATCTTTACTACAATCTCCCCCAACACATTTTTTGTTCCTTTTTCCATATTCAGTTTCTATAACTTCAAAAGCCTATAATCAAAGGATATCAGTATTTTAAAGGCTATTGATGCATACTGCTTGTGATATATTTTATTGTGTCACAACTACACTGGAACTGAATTTTCCATAATTTCATTCCTATATGGTTTGAAGTAAGATTTGGCCACAGGAGAAATTTGCACATGATTTTGTAAGTAGAGAACTCATAGTAATTTATACTCCCCAAATGTGGGTGTAGGCTGTTAGGTTCAGGAGCAGCTGGCATGCATCCCTGGCCTACTACTGACTTAACATACAGGCAGAGGGCAGCAAAAAGCCATGTAATGCCTTAAGCTTCTTTCGATTCTCCTGATATTTCTCTAAGTTTGCATCAAGTCCATGATAAAGTCACTGGTAAAGTTAGTCAAATTCTCTCGCAGGTCATCTATACCATCAATATTGGTGGTGACTGAGAAACATACATGAATTCCAATTTATCTTTATGGGTCCCAGTTCATCCTGGTGGATTTCAGTTTTGTCCTTGTTCTCCTCTACTTCACAATCATTCTTCCTTCCTAATGGTTCAGCCAACTTACAGCAATGTCACTCTCAACACTAGATGCAGAGGCAGTAGCCTTGTGTAAACTACTCCATCAACTCTCACAATTCCATAAGATCTAATCCCTATAATAAATCCCATAGATTGTATCATCACAGTGATTCTGCTTCTCTTAGCAAATACTAGCTAATGCAGATATTGGTTTGGAAGATAAGTGCAACTGCAATAAAAAACAGAATAGTTTGGAGCAGTAAAACCATCGGGCCATGGCTTTGGACCCCTGCAGTGTGAAGAAGCTAAAAGGGCATTGAGAAGACTATTAACAGAAGCTTGTATAGCTTGAAAGAGGCTGTCAGGTGTGAAATGAAGAGAAGCCAGCACTTAAGCCTTCCATCTGAAAGCCCAGACACTGTGGAGCAGAGACAAAACATTCCCCCAATCCCTGTCTGAATGCTCTGATCCACAGGATTTTTGTTTTTTAACTAGTCTTGGAGTGGTTTGTGAAATAGTAAGAGACGGTTCATAAAGAATTTGGTGCTGAAAGTGGAGCAGTCAGAGTTGCATCTGCTTTCCTGCTCTTGAGTTATATACTATGCTTCTAGAATCCTGTGTGCTTAGAGGAAAATCCCCTTTTGTGCTTGTTAGTCCAAATTGGGTTTTTGTAACTTGCCACCAAAAACAGTTCTAACCAATCAGAAATAATTGAAATTTTTGTCATGCATATTGATGCCAAAAAATTTACTTAACTATGTCCTTACTTATTTTTATGCAATTTTAAATGAAGAAATGCCTCTTAGATAAAAACCCATGATCACTTTCATTTGGCATTTCTGTATAAACCTAAATAAGTTATTTTGTACAATAAATTACATAGTCATTCATTAAATCATCTATGAAATATTTACTGAGTTATTTTAATGTGCAAGGCAGGGGTTTAAGCAAGGAGAAGGATACATAGAATCACAGTTTTTCTGAGTAATCATATACTGGCAGCAATGAGACATGTAAGACAGAAACTAACACATTTCCTTGATTCTATAATGCATTTATTTTTTACATTTAAATTGTTTTAAAATCAAGGCACATCATATAACTGATGGATGCATTTCATGTGAATGTGTTTCTTTTTTTCCCTTGAAAACTTGCTAGTAAATCGACAGTGGCTTCTAATCATCCATAATGTCTTAGAAGGAAGAAAATATAATATTGCACAAGTTAATATGAAATAAATAACATTAAAGATTCCAGGAGATTTAAAATGTTTCACCAGCTGAGATAATGTAAGAAGACTACAAAGAATTTCAACAGGGTTTAGAAGAGGAGAGCAAAGAGGCGGGACATTCAACAAGGATCTCCTACCCATATATAATATGAACTTTCTTCTAATCCTCAAAACAGCTTTCGGCAGTAGGAATTATCTTCATTCCCTGATCATACAACTAAGGTTCAGATTAGTGAGGAGAGAAAAAAATATCTTTGAGTTTTTGAACCCATATGTCTCTAAATCGAAGTGTATGCTCTTTCCAGGAAATAATATTGAAGGAATTCACCTAGTCTGACATACTATATGTGGTATGTAATGTGTACTACCTACATCCCACGTTCTAAATCCTATATGTAAAATAAAACTCAGTAGATACTAATACTAAACTCACTTTAGGGATGAGAAAACTGAGAACTGGAAAAAGAAAGTAAGTTTTTCAAGGTCACACAATTAATAAATAAACAACAGAGCTGCATTACAAACTCCTGCAGTCCAGTGAAAGAGTCTGTGCTTTTAACCACTATGTCATGAGTCTCTTAAGACAGTTTAAGCAAAATGCTTTGTCAGAAATCTCTAATCACCTGATTAACAGATGCAGCCCCTAACTCTTGATTTCCCTTTCCAAGCTGTACTGATCACTTTTTAACATATAATTGTCATATTCATAATGTATATAACATAATGTTTGTTGCTACTACCTTGAAATCAGCTCCTCAAAGGTAGAGATTTTTAAATCTGCTTTGATCATGGATGTATTTTAACAGCTGGAATCATGCCTGACACAAGCTAGGAATTTAATAGGTATTTGCTGAATAAATAAATGATTGAATTCTGTAAAATACGAAGAGAGGATATTCAGTGAGTGAACAGTAAGTGGGAGAGAAACAGAGGCATGGAAGTAGGAGTTGTGTTTTGAGACTCTGATTAGTGCAGTTTGCCTTAGGTGTCAGGTGGGAGCAGAAAAATCAGTGAGCAGGTCTCCCTAAAAGGGAGGTTGAAGTCGCCCAGGAACAACCACGTGAGCCTTTTGTCCCTCACATTTTGTTTATAGCTTGTTCAGCACTAGACACTGGAAAGGAGGGCAAGAAGACATCAAAGCAGCTGTATTGTTCATATTTTTTTTCTTCCTTTGGCAGATATTTTCTGTATTTCCTGCTGACACTACAATTTCAGCGATTTAATGATACAATTATTTCTGAAAATAACACAGAAACAGATACCCTCAGCCATTTAATTGGCTGCCCTAAAGAAGTGGAATCTGCTGTTTTCTAATTTCATTTTTGAGGGTGTTTGGGAATATGGAAAGGCTAGAAAAAAAGACAATATTTACTTCCATTTAAAAAGGTGAAATCTTAGCAAGGAATTTTAAATTCAGCCCACTTAATTAACATCTGCTATTTCCATGGCACACACCAGGATACCTATGAAGATTTTACTCGATCCTTGCGAAGATGTTGCTAAAATTAAAGAAACACAATGCTGTTAGAAAAGTGTTATTTCTTCTCCTGTACATTTCAGATTTCGTCTACCTAGTTCTCTGGGATTGTTATGGAATTAGCTCTTGCATCTATACATTTGACTGAGATTTTCTATCTTCTCAATATTTGAACTTATGAATTAAATAAAATTACATTTATATTTTCTGTTGTTGAAGAAAATTTCCCTCATTCCAAATGTTATAGGAATCATATTAAAGTTGACCCAAGTTTTCCTTTTTTTTCACATAAAAAATGAAATATTAAATTTCTAAACAGGCAAGTGTACATAGTAGAAAAAATATATTTAGTATATAAAACATTATGATATCAATAACCAGGTGCTAAAGGTAAGTATTGTGTATAAAGTAAGTATAAACTAAAGATAGAGGAAGGCCTGAAAATAATTATTCAACTTAGTTAACAAAGAAGACTCTGAAAAAAGGCTTTAAGATAATAGGCAAATATACCAATATGTTATAGCAAATGTTAAAATGTGACTCTTCTTAATCACATTAATAGAATAAATGAGAAAATAACATAATAATACCAATAGATCCAGAAAAAGGATTTGACAAAATCCAACTTCCATTCATGATAAAATCTCTCAGTAAACTAGGAATAAAAAGGAACTTCCTCAACTTAGTAAAAAAATATCCACCCTCCCTGCAAAACAAATACTGAAAATATCATAATGGTGAGAAACTTGAAGCTTTCTTTCTAAGACCAGGAATAAAGCAACAGTATTCTATCTCACCATTCATTTCAAATAGTATACTGGACATCACAGATAATACTATAAGAAAAGGAAGTCAATTTATATTGGTTGGAAAGGGAAAAAATAAAACTGTCTTTGCTTGCAAATGACAAGATCACCTATGTAGGAAATCCAAAAGAAACAGTAAAAAAAATCTCATGGAACTAATAAACCATAGTAGCAAGGATTCAGCATACAAGGTCAATAAAGAAAAGTCAATCTTTCTTTGATTGACAGTGATAAGTCAATCACTGTCTTATCTACCAGCAATTAACAAGTAGAATTTGAAACTAAAAATACAATATCATTTACATTAGTGCCCCTCAAAATGAAATACTTTAGCATAAATATAACAAAATATGTACATGATACACATGATACAAACTATGAAACTGATGAAAGAAATTAAAAATCTAAGTAAAGGGAGAAATATTCCATGTTCAAGAACAAGAAGACTCAGTGTCAAGGTATCAGTTCTTCTCAATCTAAAGACGTAATGCAATCCCAATCAAAATCCTAGCCAGTTATATTTTAGATATCAACAAACTGATTGCTAAGCTAGTATGTAGAGGCAAAACCCCAGAACAGCCAAGCCAATATAGAAGGAGAACAAAGTCCAGGACTGACACTACCTGACCTAAAGACTTAATATAAAGCCTCAATACTCAAGACTGTGTGGTCCTGGAGAAAGAAAAGATAAATAGATAATTGGAACAGAGCAGGGCACCTAGAAACAGACTAGACTAGAAACAGACTAGGTTTTATAAAGAAACAACTGCAAAACAATGAATAAAAGATCACATTTGCAACAAATGGTGCCTGGTACAAATAGATAACATTATGCAAAAACAAACCAAAAAATGAATCTACTCATAAATCTTGCACCCTTCACAAAAGTTAACTCAAAATGTATCACAGACTCAAGTGTAAAATCCAAAATTATGAAACTCTTGAAAGATAACATAGAAGAAAATGTTGATGATCTTGGGTTTGGTGATGATGTTACACAGAATGACAAAGGTATGATCCACGAAACAAAGAACTGATAAACTGGATTTAGTTAAAACAAAAAATTCCAGCTGAAAAAGACACTGTCAAGAGAATGAAAACACAAGACACTGACTGAGAGAAAATATTTGTAAATGACATATGTGACAAAGGAACGTTATCTAAAATATACAAAGAACAATTAAAACTAAACAGTAAGAAACAAACAACTTCATTAAAAAATGGGCCAATGACATTAACAGACACTTCACCAAAGAATATATACACATGGCAAATAAGCATGTGAAAAGATGGTCACCATGTCATCAGGGAAAAGGAAATTAAAACAACAATGAAATATCACTACATACCTATTAGAATGGCCAAAATCCAGAACACTGAAAATGCTAAATGCTGTCAAAGATATGGAACAACAGGAACCCTCATTCATTTGCTGGTGGGAGTGCAAAGGGCACATCCAGTTTGGAAGAGATTTGACAGTTTCTTACAAAACTAAACATATTTTTGCTATACAGTCCAGCCATTGTTCTCCTTGGTATTTACCCTATGGAGTTGAAAACTTATGTTCACACACAAAAAAACTTCATAAGATGTTTATAGTAGCTTTATTCATATGGTAGACTTCTAACTAATAAATATGAAAACTAAAATAAGTGAAAGCCAAGACTGAACCTCAGAGTTTGTATAGAAGAGGACTGGTAAGTAGAAAGAGAACGCCAGTTTTGTGTGGCTCCTAAAGTCATTACCACAAGCAAACAAGCATGAGAATTGTGAGTGGGAGTTTTTGTGGGCCAGAAAATGATACAGATAATTTGCCTAGTTTGCATTTGCCAGAATTCAGTCACAAGTAAAATATAACAGGAAAAGAACAAGGATCAGCAAGCATGGTGCTCCAATAACCAAGAATATTAGGTCTAGGCAATATTTATGTCTGTCTTAGATGGTAGGAAGGTTGAAGATAAAAAGAATGAGTGAAAGAAATTATGGGGGAGTGGAGATAAAAATGTCGGCAAATAATAATAGGCAGGCACAATTAAAAGCTATATCTGAAACAAGTACTAAGGGAACACAGGGAATAGAGTATGAGTACCACTTATGAAATCTGGGAAGTAATACTAGAACTAGACTGTGAAGGACAACTGGAGCTTTGGAAACTGGAGTTAGGCATAAAAGTCATTCTCTATAGACAGAGTCAAAGTGGTTCCAGACATGCAATGAAGAAATAAATAGCCCACGAAATTCCGAATGGACGGTATCCATTCAAGATCACAGTCAAGGAATCATCTGACAAACTAGACTAGGTGAGTTGGTTTGCAACTGCAGCAACTTCAGCAAATATTGGCATCTACAAAACCTTGCTTATTTAATTTCTTAAAAACAAACAAGCAAACAAAAAAAAACTTTCCTTTTCAATTTTATATTCCTAAAACTGAGTGGCCCAATTTTGGTTTCTTAAATGTGGGGAAGATAATGTATTAAATTACTTTAAATCACTTTTGCAAATACTATTTGTAAAATAGAATTTTCCTCCTCATTATTATATAGGTACACATTTTATAATAAATTCCAATTACAATGTTAATCTGAAGAGTGAGTATACATGTAGATACAGATACAGATACAGATATACTAGTCAATATAGACACTTTACTCTTCCCAATGACTTATACCAAGTGGATTTAGATATAGTTCCTAATAATCATATCTATCTATCTATTCACTGTTCATGCATTTGAATAGAAAATTTATGTGAACAAAACAGAGATAATATAATTGTATAGGTCCTAAAGAAATTTATAACATTTTAACATATGGAGGTTGTGTTCTTGCAAACTTTAATATAAAACAATATTTTGTATATTCACTCATTCATTTTTTTTCCTTTGCAATGTTGGAATTTAAAGAAACCAGCAGTTTTATATATAATGAAAATAATGCTCACGTCAGAAAACTTTTTAGTAATACTCAGAACTAAATCTTATTTATATATATGTGTCAGAAACTTGACATGCATTAACTTATTTAACACTTAGAGCCAGTCTATGAGGTAGATGTTTTTACAGGTGCAGGAGATGAGGCTAAGAAACATTTAAAAACTTCTTCAAGGTTATACAAATAGCAAATGACAGAACCACAATTTTACCCATATTATGGATTTTTTTCAGAATCCATGTTTTTGATCTCCTTGCCGAGCTGCTTCTCATATTTTGTCTTTTATGTTAAAATATGTTTTCAATAATTGCATGTTCTTCAAATTTTCATAGTTTTAAACATTTATTAATTTGTTGGGAAAAATGCAGACATTTTCACTTATTTCTCCATATCAGGTATTAAAGAGTCATGAAGTAAGTTTATTTCTATCATATGAGCTTCATTCTATTTTGAGTTTAAAGACCAATTGAGACTGCATAAAAAGAAGACTATATATGGAATACCACTGGGTCTTGCTAGCAGTATCAAAGTTATGTAAGGAAACAGTGCTGAGAAACCATGTTCATTGCCAGTTCTCAGCACAAGTGGCTACCAGGAGCCATTATAGTTAGTGCAATAGCTGAGTGCCTGCACAATTTCACCTTTTCGGCTAATGAGTGACATTCTAGCAAGCAGAGGACTGATTCCTGAGACAGTTGCCTGAAATTTAATGCTACATTTCTATCTATACCAATAGAACCTTCAACTGATAATACTTCCACACACAGACAAATAAAACTGACAAAAGACCTGTCAGTTACAAGCCAATAATACATTTTAACAAATAATTTTTTTATGTGCCAGACACATACTGCAGGTATTCAGTGTTCACACCAAACCCTCACAAGGTTGGCCTATTTTGACTTTTATCACATCTACAGATAAAGGTGTAGTGTTATCTTTCTTTCCCACCCCAAACTGTACTCATCTTTTTATTGCAAATACCTGGCCAACGGAAATGTCAAACCTTATGTATAGAATTTTCTTGAATAGCTCCTACATCAAAGTGCTGCTTTCTTAGAAGCTCAAAATTGTTAATATGTATTGACTTAGCAAAAAGAACTCTAATGGCAAAGGTATTGCTTGTGAGAGAGATAGCCCATGTTTAGAACAGGAGAAAAAAATACACATTTTTCTTTAAGAAAGCAGAGTAGAGATTCAATATAGAATGGATAAGCTTTGCAGATATATAGCATATAGGAATAATGAATATAAATTAAATAGAGTACATTGTTAAAGAGGACCGGGGGTCATAAATATAATGTAGACCAAAAGAAAAATAAAACTCAACACAGAAGAAGGATTTATGGGTATAAATTCAACTGAGCAAGAACAAAGTAAATTGTTCAGAGTGCAGCTGTCATTACTTGCAAAATTATTGTTAATAAGCAGCAGAGTATCGAGGTGGTATTGTTTAGCTTTATTAGTGGATAAATATGAGTCCTGGAAGGAAGGCTGTAAAATGAGGAGAGTGCTAAAGATTAAAAAGGAAGCCTCATTAGGAGCAGAAGTTGCCCAGTGTTGGTCATCTAACATTAGGGCAGAAAACTTCCAGACCACTTTCTTTTCTATCTGAGTATTACAACCAAGCAGTTGACCTTATAGGAGCTAAATAATTCTTAATTTGCATAAAGGCTTTTTCACTGTTGTTCTTTTGTTATACAATCACCTTCTTCCTGTTTGTTTTGCTTTTGAGGAAAAAGCAAGCGTGGCTTACTTTTCCTTCCCTTCCTCTGAAGTGCAAATTTAAGGTAAACAGGAATCTTCAAAGCACAAGAAGATTTTCACTCTGAAAGACTTCTTATTTTCGAAGAAGTAAGATTCCAGGATAATAAAAAGCTATCATTATGTCTATTCTCTCCCTTACTTGACAGGGATTTTAAAGGTGGATGGGCAAGATAGAAGGGGAATTTATTCATTCAACAAATATTTATGAAGAAAAGGGCAATTGGGAGGAAAATGGATAGTGGATCCTCCTCAAAGTTACTATAGAAACCTGGGTGATTACAGCTACAAGGGTGTCGAGAAGTCCTGTTATCTTTAAGAGATTAACAGGAATCCTTGCTCTCATTATTTTTTCACTCCCCACATTGCTCTAATGATAGCAATGTACATTAGAACCGGCAAACAACAATAAGAAGAAAACATACCTTCAATGTCTATTTACGGTTTATAAAGTAAAATTGCCTTTTGAAAACTGGGCTTCAAAAGCTTCCATCAATAAATCCCACTCCAACCTTCTGAAATAACACCTTATTCTTCATAACTGTATTCTATGATTTAGCATATGCCATATTGACAATATATCCCTATTTTCTTCCACCTTTATGTTTCTGTTCATACTCTCCTAAGGAAAATGATTTCATCTAATTCCACATATGTACATCTCATCTAGCAAAAAATGCTAATTACTTCTTTCAATAATTATTTTGCATTACATGAGCTAAAGTAGCCTCTATCTTCTAAATGGTCATTCCACATTATCTGGACAAGTTCTCAATGTCTACCTGTGATACAGTTATGTACATTTGTTGTCAATATTTTCCCCCATGTCTGTAAATATCATTATATGTAATGTCTCATAGTAACCAGTTTTCAAAGAATTGCTAGCTGGGAGTCAATAGCAAGAGCACATCGATCTTTACAGAGTATACAGTGTCAACCCAAGTGGATCTTTCACGATTCAGTTTCCTTTTAGCACCTTGAACTATATACTGTATCGTACAGCTGGCTATATCACACCAGTGTGAGATTATATACTATTTGTATTGGTCTCTACTTTTTGTTGGTTTAAGTACAAAATTGTATAATATCAAAGGTGAGCATCTTCAAAGTCAGAGATATTGAAAATTAAAAACCAGCTCAGATATTAAATAGCCCTACATATTTGGATAAACTACCAACCACCAAAGTGTGTTAGTTTCTTGCTACAATAAAAATAAAATCATTTTTTAACAATATTTTTGTGAAGATTAAATTAGATGTTTCACATTAAGAATCTAGGGCATGGAAAGTCCTCAAATGGATGCCAGCATTTCATGAGCTAGACTGTCAGAAGATTCCATAGTTCACTTTTTAAGATTTCTCCAAAGTATATAGCAAGACTGAACTAAGGTGGCACACCATTAGTGCATGACCATATGTGATCTAAACAGGGATAAGAACATAGTTTCATGCTTTAAAAATCATTTTGGAAATGAGAAGCCATTATTATGCAATGGATAGAATTTGATTTCTTATTATCTATTTCTAGTTTGTAGATATTACTTACTAGTTGTGTGACTTTGAAACAGGTCCTTTACTTCTTTGATTCTTCATTTCTTCACCTGAAAAAATGAGGACATTGGGCTAGATCCATTATTTTACATTAATTTTGTAAAAGTATTGGTTTGTTCATTCTGTGAATAAAATTTTATGGAAGTACAAAATGTGAAAGCATTAAAAGCAAAGTTGCTCTGAGTAATACAAAGAGAAAATCTAGGGCCTCCACCTTTTTGTATAAATCTAGTCCAGGGTTAACAGAGGACTCACGAAGAATTGTGATAGTTAATCAGTTACTAAGGCTTACTCAGAAAGTACGTAAAAGAAATGTCAGACTCTAAGCCACTCTTTAGAGTCACTGAATATTACCTAAAGAAAAATAGTCTTTGAAGCTACAAGAATTATGCTGAGTACATTTTATAATTAGCTGAAAATTACAAAGTGAAATTATACAACTTTAATGACTGAATAAAGAAAAAAAAACTTGGCTTATAAAAGATAATACATCAAATAAATAAGAGTGATCAGACATTAATGTTTTGTGTTTTAAAGACAATATTGGGTGCAAAATTCATATGGATGAGTTATGTGTTCACATTTTTAATATTGTTAAGTGTGTGTCAAGATGGCACAGTACTGTAGAATGGTCAGTGTGCAAAAATTACGCAAGAAATTCTGTAAGAAATTAAACGTCCTTTAGAGTCTGATATATGGTTTTAAGATTTTAACAATATAGTTCTAGGCAATTTGCAAAACCACTCTAAGTTGCTGCTTATCTGTAAGACACATATAGCAATATTGATCTTCTTTTCATTTGCTTTGTTATTACTAAAGTATATTTGATATAGAAAGCACCAGCTCATATTGAATTCCTAATTAATATTATTTTTTTCCCTTGCCTTTTATGAAATTCCATATATATAGTTAATATTACTCAGCACAGAGTGTTAAGCAATGTTAGCAACCCAACTTTTTAATGGTGTCTTTCACAGTGGTCTCTAACTTTCTAACCTTTTGAAGCTGTTAAAATAAAGTCAAATAATGATACTGCTGTGGCTTAAGTGTATGCTAGGATCAATAAATTGTGGTTCTTGGAATAAATTGCAGTTAAAGGGATAGCGCTTGATTGCTTGACAGTAGGTAGTCTCTTTGGCCCAAATAAACTTGAGTATCAGTCTGATTCATAAGCTAATTAGTATGGACTTCACTTGCATTTCACTGGGAGACCATCAGATTGTATTGACTCCTGTCCACATCATGAGTGTGCCCTTGATATTGACCTGTGTCACGTACAGGTAACAAATCCTTTTCATTTGTTTACTTTGCTTATTTGAGATTATAGTCAGCATTTTTAATCAAGTAGAATATAGAAGAAATTTAACATGTTTGTAAATAAACACTCTAACAGCTTTAAAAACCTCAATACTGTTGCCTGCATTTTTACATTTCTATACACTTAGGATAAAATATACCTTAATTCAGAAATGACAAAGGCATCGACATTGTAAAGAATGATGATTGTTAATGAATCTTTGTAGCACTAGAAAAATTTATATAAGAACTAATTTATACACAAGAAAACACAACAGGATAGATATTTCATGGCAAATTATTTGAATTAATCTGAAAAAGAGAGCCAAACCATTACACTCAAATATAGAAACACACTTACTTAGAGTACAATATTAGTTTATTATTCTTAATTTCAGTGCCTTCTATTCCATGTGGTGTTTGGTATGTAATAAATTCCTGCATACATTTGTGTAACTATTGAATGAATATAAGACATTCAGAGACTAAAGCAAAATAAGTTAAGCAATCCCTTGGACTGTAAATTCCATTAAGACAAATAATGTGCTTCTATGTTTTCTTCCTCTATATATCTACTTAACAGCATATGTCCATCCAGAGATTAAATAAATGTTTTGAATGAACAAATTTAAAAGGCTGAATTTCTGAAAGGGGACAATAATTGTTTAAAAGTAAAGTATCCTCTCCATTTAAATAGCCCTACTTCCATACCTCTTGTTTATTACACACTTTTAAAAAAAAGTACACCAAAATCAGAATCAAATAAAAATTTTTCTCATGCCATGCTTTCTATGTTGTCTCATATTTGTGTCATTCGTTTTAGATGCTATTATAAATCTAAAATCATATAAATCTCCTATTATATTATAATAATCGAATTCTATGTTTCTGAGCCTTACATGCTTTCTCTCCTCTCAGAGAAAGGAAATGTGGTAAAGGCTAAGGCTAAAAAAGACTTATCTCTTTGGTATGCGGATAAATTCCAATCACCCACCATTGTATCTGATTCATAGCAAGTGGTCGATAAATACTTGTAGGGCAAATTCAAAATTATCAAAATTTAGAATAATGAAAATGATTATAAATTTTAATTGATAATATTTCAGACAACCTCAATTTACACATGGAAATATATTTTCACGATTTTTTTTAATTGTACTTTAGATCCTGGGGTACGTGTGCAGATCATGCAAGATTGTTGCACAGGTACATTCATGACAAGGTGGTTTGTTGCCACCATCCCCCCATCACCTATACCTGACATTTCTCCCCACGTTCTCTTTCCCCAGCCTTCGCTCCCATTATCCTTCCCGTAGCCCATCCCAACAGACCCCTGTGTGTGATGCTCCCCTCTTTGTGTCCATGTGTCCTCATTGTTCAACACCCATCTATGAGTGAGAACATGCAGTGTTTGATTTTCTGTTCTTGTGTCAGTTTGCTGAGAATGATGGTTTCCAGGTTCATCCATGTCCCTACAAAGGATATAAACTCATCTTTTTTAATGGCTGCATAGTATTCCATGGTGTATATGTGCCACATTTTCTTTGTCTAGTCTATCATCGATGGGCATTTGGGTTGGTTCCAAGTCTTTGCTGTTGTAAACAGTGCTGCGATGAACATAAATTTATAGCAATCTTTTAACTTCTTTTGTATATGACAACACAAAAAATATGGAATTTAAGCAATTATACTGAAACGCAATTTAAAACAATATGACCAGTGATAGTTTCTGAAAGAAATAGGATTCTAAGCTCAAAATGCTGAAATAAATGTTTCCATGTAAAAACTGGTAGAAGTCTATGAAAAGAATTAGAAGCAAAACATATTCCCTAGCTCTTAATGTCATCCAAAACAAGAAACTGTGTTCCTGGAAAGCAAAATATATGTCTTATTGACCTTATTATGCCCAGGAATGAACATGACACCTGGTTCATTTTGAGACTTCAATTCATGTTTTAAATGACTTCATGAAAGAATCAATCAACTATGAGGTTCAGAATGTTTAGGAATTGAAAATTTATGCATAAAATATAAGGAGAACAAAACAAAGACTGAAAAAATACATAAACTGTATGACACAGTAATTTAATATCAAAACACTATGCATGTGCTATAGTTTCAAAAGATCATTTTTTTTTTCTAAACAGCAAGCAATATGAGAATTTCCGAAAAAACAAAGTATGTTTGCATAGGTAGATTTTTTTTTTTTTTTTTTTTTAGAAAAGGAGAAAGAAACCACAAAAGAAAGAAAAAAATGAAAGAGAAAGAAAGAGGAAGAGATTTTAGAAAAAGAGAGAAAAGGAGAAAGAAAGAAATAGCAAAAGAAAGAAAAAAAGCATGAAAGATAGAAAGAAAGAGGAAGAGAAAGAGGGAGAGAGGCATAGGTAGATTTTTAAATATCCATAATGAGGCTTTATCTTTTTCCATTCTAAGTTTGGTGACCTAAGATTCAAGTTGTAGTTAATATTTGACAGCATTTTTTGCCCATGCCTATAAACTGATCTGGTAATGAGAGGGGATATGCTTTCCTGTCCTTGTGTTAAATTCGGTTAAGTGAATAGGTGAAAAAGAATGCACAGATGTGGGTCTGAAAACAAGAGGTAATGTAATTCCACAGAACATGCGATCTGGCATAGGCCTTACAGCAAGTGTAATAGCTTTGAGTAATCTTAGATCTATCCACCTGTCTAATAATCAATATGTTAGAAATCTCACAATAAAGAATTATAGTTTTATGAGTTGCATAATTATGATGTCATTACAATAAAGCAAATGTTTAAATACTTTTAACTTTCAGGTGGTCACATGCTAGACCATGACAAAAAAAAAACAAAAACAAAAATGAAAACCAATTCTCTTTTCTGAACTTAGTATAAAACACACCTTCTCTCCTAGTTTCCCTGAAATCTCACTCTCCTCAGCCCAGATATCTGCACACACACCCAGTTTTCTTTCTCTATTCTTCCCTTCTCACTCCTGTCTTTACACTTCAATGTCTGCCACTGTTTTTCAATGGGGCTGGTCCAGAACTAGCCCTGCCTCTGTGACCATATTTTTTTTCTCCATGTATTTTTTTCTCTCAAATTATTTCTTTGTAAACAAAATTTTTGTTGATGCATAATACATGTGATAATATGTGATAATTTAATTCACTAGTATAATTTGTAAAGATGGGATATTCATTGTCTTAGCTATTTATCTTTATGCTAGAAATATTCTAATTATTATTTTCTAGCTATTTTGAAATGTACAACAGGCCAGGCGTGATGGCTCATGCCTATAATCCCAGGACTTTGGGAGGCCGAGGAGGGCGGATCATCAAACTGGCCAACATAGTAAAACTCTATTTCTACTAAAAATACAAAAATTAGCCGAGTGTGGTGGCATGTGCCTGTAGTCTCAGCTACTCAGGAGGCTAAGACAGGGAGAATTGCTTGAACCTGGGAGCCCGTGGTACTGTGACCTGAGATCGTGCCACTGCACTCCAGCCTGGGCAGCGGAGCAAGACTCCCTCTAAAAAAAAAAAAGGAAAAAATGTACAATAGATTCTTGTGAACTATAGTCACACTACTGATCTATCAAACACTAAATTTTATCTTATGTCAAACCTTATATTGGTACTCATTAATCGACTTCTCTTCCCCTCTCCTTTCCTGCTGCCCTTTCTGGCTTCAGTAGGATTACCTTTTAATAAGGCAATGTTAAGTCTGGTCTGCACTTCTAATTATAAACTCTAAAATATCCATTCACCTAGGCCAACGATATACTTTCTTAATATGAAATGCTGTTACCTAAGTTTCTAAGAGTGCCATTTAATTTTTAGGTAAAATGAGTGTCAGAAAACAGCATTTAGAGGAACAAAAACAACCAAAATTATTTAAAGCAGGGATGACAAGCATATACTGCAAGTGGTAAAACATTGCCCCTTACATTGTGCACCTCAACACTCAGTCAAAATTCCTTCCCTCTGAGCAAGGATGTAGCCTCTGAATCCTTCTAAGTAATATTCCCTTGGTCAGATAAACCATAAAACGTGTCGTCCCTGTATTAAAAATTTACCTTTTAGTATATGGTATTGAAAAATGAAAAAAAGTTTACCTCCCCTGCTGCATATAGCATTTGGTGCATTATTTCATTTTCAAAATCTTGTAAAGTTTTTCTAATCATGTGAGTAAAATGCAATCACTGAACTTAGATATATGTGTAAAAGGAAAGTAAATATTGGGACCCTACACTCACGAAGCTCAAGGGAAAAGTCAAGCTGGGAAGTGAGTCATGCAAACCTGCCTACTACTTTGGTCCCTAACTAAGATGGCTACAAAGATGAAAAGCTACATACCTTCCTCACATTTTGCCCACAAGTAAATTCCTTGTGGTCCCCAAGATGTTTACCCTCAAGCATATCAGTCAAAGTTCACCATGGCAATGTAATTGATAAAAATATCAATTATCATTGCAGGTACAGGGAACATAGGACAGAACTCAAAGTCATTACTCTGCCACCTGAGACAAATGTATATCTGATTTTTTCTTCTGCCCTATTGTCTATGTTATCTTATGTAAAAATGCAGATTCACTGAGCAGGACAAAGACATGAATATTTCCCCCATCCCAATCTCACATGATAACTGTGTATTTCTCAAAATCCTGCCCTTTCCCCTGTAAATTTGAAGTCCTCAGAATCATCTTTGGGGAAAGTCATAGACCTGTCTCAGGGGAGTGGAGGGACATCCTTAACTTTGACAAATAAACCTCCTAAAACGAGACTTGCCTGGGTCATTTTCCTTGATTGACATACACACACAAACATGCATACAAACATATATTCATACATATTTTCTAGCTCTAATTACAGCCCATGCAGATAAATTACTCCATTTAACATTGTGGCCTATGTTCCCATCTGTCATACCTAAATAAATGTTACTAAATAAGAAACATGCACAGACACATACACACAAATGCATATACATAAACCTCTCTATTTGATATATTGTGGATTTGTTTTCATGTTCCTTAACATCTTATAGAGTGTCATTTGAATAGAGCATTAAGTTAAAATTAATTTTGACTGTGTGAATACATAAAAAAGTGTAAAGCATCATTTTCATTTCATAATATCTTTTGAATTTTGGCTTAATTTTAAAACAGTCATTAAAACTTAAATAAAAAATCACCTTTGGCACGCTAAATAATGGCACCACAAAGAGGTCCACATGCAAATTCTAAGTACCTGCGAATATCCTATGTTACATGGCAAAAAGAAATTAAGGAAGTAGATGAAATTAAAATCAGTTAACCTGATCAATGGAACAAACAGGCATAATCTGCACACCCAGTGAAATAGGTCTATATTAATTCATGAAGTATTGTCTAATCAATAGTGTCCCATAGACTTTTTTAGTCTGTGAACTTATATTTTCCTCCAAGCTAATTTGACTAATCCAGCAGCCTTGACAGACATTACTGTTTTTCTTTTCATTATTAAAAAAAAAAAAAATAGTTCAAATGCTGAGTTGTTTTGTAACAAAATGATCCTAAAAAATCTCCAATCTTACCAAGGCAAATTTCTGGTGGCATCAAATCACATCATCTGTCTTTTTTGTACAAGTCCTCATCATATTAAAGATCTACATGTTTATTCTCTATAAATGAGATAAGCCCATTACATAGTATCTAACCCCTCTAGGTGCAAATAGCTGTTCTTTATTAACTACTTTTCAAAGATATTAAATATGGACAAAGGATATGAATGAACATATCTTCAGTGAAGACATAGAAATGGCCAATAAGCATATAAAAATGTTCACGTCATTAGTCACTAGAGAAATACAAATCAAAGCTTCAATGATATAGTTGGATTGTAACACAAAGGATAAATGCTTAAGGGGATGGATATTCTATTCTCCATGATGTGACTATTATGTATTGCATGCCTGATTCCAAACATTTAAGGAACCTCATAAATATATATATCTGCTATCTACACAAAAAAGTCAAAAATAAAACAAAAATGAAAAAATCTGCAATGAAACACCATATATATTGTTGATGGGAATATAAATTTTGCATTCACTTTGGAAAACAGATTGGCAGCTTCTATAAATGTTAATTAAACAGAGTTATTATATTCCATCTACTGCAATTTCACCCCTAGGTACATAAAAAAAATATGCACATGCCGGGCTCAGTGGCTCATGCCTGTAATCCCAATATTTGGTAGGTTAAGTGAGGTGGATCACGAGGTCAGGAATTCAAGATCAGCCTGACCAACATGGAGAAACCCTATCTCTACTAAAAATACAAAAATTAGCCAGGCAAGGTGGCACGTGCCTGTATTCTGGCTTCTTGGGAGGCTGAGGTAGCAGAATCACTTCAACCTGGGAGGCAGTGGTTGCAGTGAGCCAAGATCGCGCCACTGTACTCCAGCCTGGGCAACAGAACTAGACTATATTTCAAAAAAGAAAAAAAAGCATAATAATAAAAAAGAAATTGTGCATAATATTCATGAAGGACCTGCATTTCTTTCTGAGTGCTATAGCAGAAAATCCATTTCTTTGTCTCTTCCAGTTTCTAGAGGTTGTTCACTTTCCATAGATCATATCTTCTTTTCATCTTCAAAGACAGCAATGGTAGTGGTTGGTGGGGTTTTTCTCATCATGTCACTCTGACTCTTTGTCTCCTACCCCTCTCACCCTCACTTATAAGGACCCTAGAGAATATATGGGGCTCACTTGAGTAATCCAACATAATGACTTCATCTCCAGCTAATCCAGAGTTAGCTGAAATATTTAAAGACTGATAAGGTCCCTATGCTGCATATTTCTTAAGATAGAATCCAAGGTGCTGAGGGGGACAAACACGTATACTCTGTACACCCAATGAAATAGATCTATATTAATTCATGAAGTATCACCTAATCAATAGTGCCCCGTAGCTTTTTCTAGTCTGTGAACTTACATTGTTCCACTTATATATCTTCCCTGAAGATATATCTATTCACAATCTTTGTCCATATTTAATATCTTTTAAAAATAGTTAATAAAGAACAGCTATTTGCTCCTAGAGGGGATAGATGCTATTTAATGGGCTTATCTCAAGTAAAGAAAATGAACTTGTAGATCTTTAATATAATGAGGACTTGGACAGAAAAGACAAGCAGAGGATGTGATTTGATGCCATCAGAGATTTACCTTGGTAAGACTGGAGAAGTTTTAGGATCATTTCGTTGAAAAACAACTCAGCATTTGGACCTGCCTCCCTCCCTTCCTTCCTTCCTTTCTCATTCAAGCAATTCTCCTGTCTCGGCTCCTGAGTAGCTGAGGTTACAGGTACATGTCACCATATCTGGCTAATTTTTGTATTTTTAATAGAGATGGGGTTTCATCATATTAGCCAGACTAGCTCCAACTCCTGACATCAGGTGATTCGTCCACCTCAGCCCCCACAATGTGCTGGGATTACAGGCTGGAGCCACTGTGCCCAGCCAGGATCCTTTTGCTTTTAAATAGTTAAAAGAGAGGCCGAGTGCAGTGGCTCATGCCTGTAATCCCAGTACTTTGGGAGGTGGATACGGGCAGATGACCTGAGGTTGAGATTTTGAAACCTGCCTGACCAACATGGAGAAACCTTATCTCTACTAAAAATACAAAATTAGCCAGACATGGTGACTCATGCCTGTAATTCCAACTGTTTGGGAGGCTGTGGCAGGAGAATCGCTTGAACCAGGGATAAGGAGGTTGTGGCGAGCCGAGATCATGCCATTGCATTCCAACCTGGGCAACAGAGTGAAACTCTCTCTCAAATAATAATAATAATAAAAATAATAATAAAAGAGAAACAGCAATACTTGTCAAGGCAGCTAGACTGGTCAAACTAGCTTGGAGGAAGATACAAGTTCACAGACTAGAAAAGTCTATGGGATGCTATTGATTAGACAATACTTCATGAATTAACATAGACTCATTTTGTTCAGTGTACAGAGTATACATGTTTTTTACTCCTCAGCATCCTGGATTCTAAAGAAAGATGCAGCATAGAGGCCTTATCAGTTTTTAAATGTTTCAGGCATTAATTAGCAATGATTCTCTTTTTGTTGTCAAAATATAGTCAAGGGAATCTTGCAAATAGGCATTCTAAACAATTCTGTTATCTAAAATATTACCTTTATTTTACATGATATTTATTTGATATAATATACTTTAGGGTGGCTCACTTAATCTTTTCCAGATTTCAATTTACTTTTAATTGTATACCATTATTTTACAAAATCAAAAAAAAAATGAGCATTTACTTTGAGTCTCTCTGCTAAGCTTTTTACATATATCGTATCATCTAATCCTCATTACAATATGCAAAACATATTGTCATTATTTCTAATGTACAGATGATGGAACAGAGACACCAAAAGATAAGCAATTTTCTAAGATCAGGATATTGGTTAGTGGTTAAATGTACCATCTGCCAAAATAGTCTATACTGTTTTACACTGTATATAAAGGATAATAAAGGCTACTGTGAAATCTCTCAAAACAACAATTAGGATTAAATTCATCCATGCATTCATTCCTACATTCAGTCATAAAACTAATGGTCATTGTGCGCTTAGGGTGTGCTCACCAAATACCGAGCATGGTGGGGTACAGCTATGAACCAAGCAGACAGGTGTTAGGCCTTATGGAGTTTACAGGATAGATGGAAAGACATCATAATTCCTTAGATCCATAAAATGGTGACAATTGGTATAAAAAGAAAGTACAGTGAGCTATGATATTAGCAGAGAAGAGATAGCTATAATCCTGAAGAAAGGAACCAAAGGTCAGTTTTAGGGAGAGGGCATTTGAGCTAAGATACATAAAAGGAAGTTCACTAGGCAGATACCAAAAAGAGAAGTCACAATATATAAAATCACTTTATAATTATAAAGTGTTAAAGAATTGTAATATATGAGGCATTAAGCATTAAAAGACAGTTGTGACAAATGTATTGCAGAAAAATATGCTTTGTAAACTCAGTTGTAAGTTGTTATGAATCATCTACTCTAGTGAATCATCTAAAT
Organism: Cheracebus regulus; assembly: GCA_963574635.1. NCBI lineage: Eukaryota > Metazoa > Chordata > Mammalia > Primates > Pitheciidae > Cheracebus > Cheracebus regulus. Next base: position 30,468 of record CAUYQU010026969.1, on the reverse strand, counting down.
TACTGTTGCCCTCTATTTATGTGGGTACTGAGTTGACTAAGTATTGAACATTATTAAAATCAATGAATCATGTCTTTTCTTGGATCCACGCATTGCCTATCGTACGTTCAACAATAACCAATCTGTTTCTTTTAGTGGCCAGTTACACTTTGGTGGAGATTAAGAGTCACACACAAATCTTCTTTATAGAAAAGGGAATGGATTTGTTCAAATGGGACCTCTTATTCACTAGTAAGAAACTATATTGTACTGGGGTCATGAACTGTTTACTGGCTGCTGAATAACCACAATGGATTCAATCATAGCTGGAACCCTTAGTCTTTAACTGTGAGAGAGCAAGGATCAAAAGCTATAATTTATCCAAGATATAATACTGGGCAATAAGAGATTAGTACCTCTTATATTTTGAATTCTAACTTTTCTTATGACAGAGAGGATTCCTAAAATTTTGTATCAAATTGCACTAGAAAAAAAATGTAAACTTTTTCTGTTTCTTAATTTCCTAAGGTATTAGAGGAATGAAAATTGGAAAACCCAGGAAAATGTAGCAGTCTAGAACATAATAGTTTCATTTCCCAGATGATGGTACTTTGACAGTGAAAGGGGATAGGTCACAAATGGAGATAGGCATAGATGGGGGTCAGCAAACCTCCTTTGGAAAATGTGCCTTACAAGACAGACTGAGTTTCAAGTCAGTATTTGGTATGTATGCTAATTAGCTTTGAAGTCATTGATAGGTAAATCCTATTTCATGAAGATGCATTTTGAGAACCACATGTGGTAGAAAGAGGACTGAATAAAGTGGCTTCTTAGTTCACCAATCTCTGGACTCGGCTTGTAGTTCTAGAACAAATCATATTTACCTCATTAACCTTTGGCAGGCAGTTCATTTTCACCACATTTTAAAAACTAATTGAGTTTTCTTCAGTGGATTTTTAAGAAGTCACTGTACTAAAATCAAAATATATGAAATTGCTTTATCCTGTTTTGCTATCAATAGATTATTTCAATTATCCAAACAACCCTGCTGATCTGAGTCCTTGTTTCATTGCTGGAAGTACTTGACTTAATATTAGTACATCACTTGTATTGGGCAGATTTTTATACTCGATCTTTTGTTTTGATCATTCTCATCCCTATTCTTCTTCCATCCTCTCTACCACATTTTGTTTGACTAGGGCTGAATTAACATGATTTATTGCTATTCAAGTCGAAATTTTACATCACCTTTGTAGACAGAGCAGCTGAGGTCCTGCATATAAAACACACAATTGTCTTACATGTAAGGTCAAAGTAATGAAATATAGATCACAAGTAGTAATAGCTATATATGCATGAGCATGTGTATTTATAATTCCAAGAGCATAGGTAATTGAATGTATTGCTTGTTCAAGCATTTTGAGGTGTTGGATATAAGCCTTTCTTACAATCTATTATTATTTGATTATTCAATGATGAAATCGTTATATTTATATTACTCTATTTACTCACTATAATATTTAAATATAATATGTTATCTAAGTCACTAAAGGTAAGTACAATTTGCAAAATAGGCTAAAGTCTCCTTTATGCAGGATTTTATCTAGAGAAATCCTCATTAACTCTCACTTCTCTGCCTCTCTTTAAGCATAATACTTATTCTTAAATGCTGCAGTCTCTTTAGGTAGCTTTTTCATCATAAAAGAAAGATTAACATATTCAACAGTTCTTGGTGGAGTGAAATACTCATAAAATTTAGAAGCCACACAGGGTGTGTATGCAAGGCAAGGTATATATGGTAAATTGCCTTTAACAAGACCCTTAAAATTACCAGAAAATCAAATTTTCAAACACCTTATCAACTAGTTTACTTGAATTCAAAATAGAATAATCTTCTTTAGTCATCTCCATATGCTCAGCTAAATCACAACTTTATATTTGAATTTATTCCTCTCTTAAAATTACGACTTCAGTGGTGAAGTTGTGGTCATATTAATGCTGTTGAGATAGTCCTAATGTTCGTACCAAATCCTCTGTGAAAGGCTTACAATAATGGTCCTATGATAATAATGGAACCACGAAGGACAAAATGTAATGCTTTTCTTTTTCCTGGCATTTGACTATTCCAGAGCTTGTTTATTCCACCCCCTAAGAGCACTTTTCAGTCCTCAATATTAATTGAATACTTAGTTTGCATCATTACAATAAGAATTATTTTAATTCTTCTAAATTCTGTTCTCAACAATACAACATTTCTTATCACTCCTGCCAACCTCTGCATGGGAGAAGAGAGGATTTGCAGGGATAGGGAGGATGAGTAAAAATTTTCAGAGGAAGACTTATAAGTTATTAATATAGAGTCTCTTAAAGACTGCAAATAAGATTAGAGAGTCAAAATAATCTTACACTGTTTAAAAATCAAGACTACCTCTCACAAAATGAAAGCAAGCAGTTTGAAATGAATTTAATCTTTATAACAACCTTATGCCAAAATATAATTTAAACTCTATTCATTAGCTTTTAAACTTATGTCCAAAAAAGGACATTGGAATAATTGATTGAAAAATATGGTTTGGCATTTTTTTTCCATATTACATTGGAAAATTACCACAAAACACAACCAATAACTATTAAAATTAAATAAATCATTAGGAATCTCCAAAGGAATTCACCCATAAGAAACTGAGTAATTTATTTACTTATTAAATAACTGCAGCATAAGAAAGACATAACTAATAACATAGTGAACTTCCATATTCTCAAAACCAAGTTTAAATATAGAATCTTATCAATAAAGTGTAAACTCACTCACTCTATTGTACTTCCAAACTACATTATCCTACTGCCCTCTCAAGTAACTAGCCATTTAATTGGTAATTACCATTTTCATGCTCTTCCTACACATATAAATATCCCTAAACAATAGATAACATCGTTCAGCATGTTTTAATACAATATCAGTATCAACCATTATGAATGCTTTTGCAATTTGCTGAGCATTACCTTTGTGGAATCAATTTAATGATAAACATTTGTTGCTATACGTCTTCTATTTATCTCTCTATGTATATCAAACATTCATAGGCATTTAAGCAAAAAGAAAAAGTAGGATTTTCTAATTTTTGACTATTAAAAGGCTAAGAGAGTCAATCAACTTTAGGGTCAAATTCCCAAATTCCAATGTTGTTGTTTTTCATAACCTCTATAAATGAAGCCACTTGGTTTCTGGTGTTAACAAGTGTGCACAACACAGTCACATTTGATTCCTACATCATCTTAGGATTTGCCCCTAGAGATTTTCCTTCAGTTCTTTGACTCTCAACTATGCTTTTACAAGAATGTTAATGCTTTTTACTTAGCAATTTTATTTTGTATTCAGTTTGGATTAAGAAGGTGTTTTAAAATACCTTATCTGTCATATTACTAGAAGGATTATATGAGAACCCTGATGAAACATGAGGCTACTGCTAGGGTGACATTATATCCTCATTTCTTTTGTCACCTCCATCTTCATGCCATTTTTTACTGTGGCATGGGAAATGTATCAGATGTTTCTAATGGAGAGAAGGAAACACATTAGAGAGATATATGCCGTGTGTGCTTTGTGTGTGCAGTACATATCATAATTTTGCATGTGGTCCTGGTACTTTCCTCTGACCTTAGCATGTGTCCCATTGCTCTTGATGAAAATATGCTAAAATCAATTTTTAAATTTTATTTGCTAAATAGATGTATACTTCCTCATACAAGGCTTATAAATGTATTATTTCTCTTAAATCAGTTATTCAGAAAACAAATTTCTTAGAATTCTAAGTCATCATATATTTCTATTTTGGCAAAATAGCTCACTTATTTTGAGCTAAATGTAAAATTCTACAAAATTTTGACATTTACTTCAACCTTTTTTATATTTAAATTATTTAAACATATGAGGGAAAATATGTATCTTGATATTTAGTAGAGCATGGTGTGAAATTTATTTTCTGGGGATATTAGCAAACAAGCAAAATCGAAATGCTTTCTTTGTCAACTAAATTTGGGAACTATTCAAAGTACTCAGATTTCTCAGGTTCAATACTTTGCTAATGTGAACTGCTATATATTTTAAACATACTGCATCATTGAATGTGTTATTAACAATTGAGACCTTATAGAACACTGTTCTATAGACCACAATTTAGGAAATGCTGATGTGTTTCAATCCTTTAAGTATATACTTAAAACATAGAATATGGAAGAAACACTCTATGATATACTCATCTTAACTAGTATGCAAATTTGAGATGTTAAAATGTAAGTAAATATTGCCAGTAGAAATTGAATTATTGTGTCTACTAAGTTAAAATCTAAAGTTGTTAGTGAGTACACTGAGTTGTACATGGGGAATGATATGGATACTTATCATTGATTGGATATGGAATTCCATTGGATATGGAAGTCCATTGGATATGGAATTCCATTGATTGGATATGGAATTCCATTGGATATGGAATTCCATTGATTGGATATGGAATTCCATTGGATATGGAATTCCAATGATATGGAATGATATGGATACTTAAATATATTAATATATTAATATCTATTAACTGAATATATTAACATTCCAAATGTTTAATTCATTTGATTTCCATTTTTGACTGTCAGGGTTTGGAGGGAGCTTTAAATAACAGAGAAAATTACCTTATTATTTTTTTTTTATCAGCTATTTGTTTTGTTTGTATGAACCAAGTTCAGACCTGCCCTGCCAGAGGCTAGTGTGGCTTCCTAAAAGCCTATTCCTGCACTTCAGAAATATCAGCAACAGGAAGTAAAGTGGTGAAGACATTACCTCAAGGAGATTATTTGTCTCTCAAGAATTGTCTGTTCTATGCCACCCAAGCCAAAGGACAATCTGATGACTTTACCATGATGGGGTGCAGAAGACTCACTGAATAAATGTTTATCTCAACTGGGTTAATTCTATATACTCAAAATGCTATTTGAAAATGTTGTCTAGTGATATTTGAATAATTAGTTGTTTGGTAGAGACATAAGCTTTTAAAATTCACACAATTTCATTCATTCTGTCATTGTTAAATAAAACTACATAAGCACTTAATATTCCCATTATACAGAAAAGAAGACTCAGAAAAAGGATATCTAACTACAGTTACATTTTATAGCAGAGAGGAACATAATGCCTTTTTACCCTAAATCCTATTTTTCTCTATGTTGTGAGCAGTTTTTTGAAACAATAATTTCTAGACTTATGGTTTGTGTATTCATAAAAACGTTGTTAAAAAGTATATAGGCACCACCAATATTTGTGCATTATTCACTTATAAATGATGTAAATACACTACTAAATTATATTAGTGTTTATGTCTTTAAAACAAAGCAGAAAACACTCCAAAAAAACAAGAAAAGAAGAACCAACAAATATAATAGAATCAGAAATCCTCATCTATTTCTCTCAGATCCCGTAGATCATTTTATATACTACAGCAGTGTACACCAGTTATTTTTGAGAACACTGCTTAAGGGTGTGTGTATATTAGATTTTTCTGTGTTTGATTTGATTTAACCATCACAAAACCACATTTTTGAGAACTCTCTACCAGAAGAAAGTATTTTCACTTGGATTCACTCTTTAATAATTGGAACTCAGATTCAGATTGAATTCTAGTGTTCAATGCCCTGATTTCAGGACTTGGCTTTTACTTGCTGTATGTCAAAAAGCAAATTATTTAACCTCTGCTCAGTGCCTGTAAAATGGGGATAAGATTGGCATTTACATGATGGAGTTGTAAATAATGAATCAGCTTATATCTAAAGAGCTTGGCACACAGTAAATTTGAAAACATACTGGTTTAATATCAGCCTTATTACCTCCTTTGCGATGGTAGGAAAGAAGAGATTTTTTTTCTCTTTAAAGTGAAAGCAAGTTTATTAGAGAGGTAAAGAAACAAAAGAATGATTACTCCATAGGCAGAGTGGCTGGAGATGATTTTCAAATATTTTAAAAAATAACTACTATGCATCAGGTGCCAGGATGGGCACCGAGTATATGCAACGATGTGAAGAATTTTCCTTGACATTAAAATGCATTGTAATCTAGAAGAAACCCATGAGGTCAGTAGGGACTTTTTGGTAAATCAGAACTTGGTATTTAGTGCTTTAGTATATTAAAGAAAAAGAGAATTATATGAAGAGAAATCAGATGGATATTTCCAAGCTAAAGCCACTGAAACAGCAATACTGATCAAATTGATAAAATAGCAATAATGATACATCTCCAGATACTCGACAGTTAAAAGTATTACAGTGCTCAATATTTGGATGAGAAAAATCTCATAAGAAAACAGTCTTAAAAATGCAAGAAAGCTATATATCAGATAGAGGACAAAACCCTGATTTGAATTTCTAAGGTATCATATTGTCATATCTACCCCCAAATATGTACATATATTATGTATCTATGAAAAAATAGCATGGTGAGATGAGATTCCACATAATTAATTAACAGAGGTTTGTCTTAATCGAAAGATATTTTTGTCCAGAAACCCTTCAGATACAAAACTAACCATCTTTAATCATGCTAATTAGAATAAATTTAATGCATGGTGAACGTATTTGGTAATAAAGATAGCAAATAAATAATGTGTAAGTTTTATTAATTATTATGCATTCTACATCTTGTAGGGTACTATAATTTTATTGATCAATGAAGCAATCTTTATTTTAACATCTAATTAAAAATATTAGACTGTACGTTTACTTTACTTTGGCTCCCTAGTATTTATAAAACTTCTTTATTAAATAGCTGCAATGTCTCTTAGTTAAATTGGGAAGAATTGTTTCTATTAGCATCACATTCAAAATAGCAAACTGTCTGAAGTTTTTAGAGTGAGAAAAAGATATTCTGTGTTTAATTATATTCTGCTATTAGATCAATATACACTATCTTAACAAAAGTACACAAATATATATAAGTAGTTTTTAATCTGAAACCTTACATTGTAACATAATTGCATTCTGTGCTTGACAGAATTGCTTGTTCATTTGATAGAATACTAATATCATTAAAAATAAGCCCACTAAAATTATCTATTTGAGCTTCACTGAGCAATGCATATTTGATGATGTTGTATGTTTTCCGTATAATTATTTAGTAAATATGTATATCTTCCATGGTTGATGGTTGGTATACTGTAGGCATATGCAAAAGTCATTTGTAAACTTATACTTTGCCACAGAAGTCACGTCTTGCCTTAATATTATTATTAAAATGTGTTCGGCTATGTTGTGTTTTCCTTGCTTATGTGTGTATGTATATTACAAATCTAATACCTAATGTCACAATGTGGAACAACAGTACCAGTGCAAACAGATTTTTTTTTCCAAAAATCTGGAAATCCTTAATTTTATTTATATCACAAGATCTATCCTTAACATTTTAGTATTCATTGTTCAGCCATCCTTTCTACATAAATCAAAACAACAGGAAGATGTGGGGGCAAAGACTGTGGGTGAATGTGGTATATGTACATGTGCATTTAATTTTGTAAGCAAATTAATACATATATGATTACAAATCATGTAGTAAAGAAGAGCTTAAAATTAAAACTGTTGCATCTCTCCTCTTCTTTATTCCTCCAGTTTTGCTCCCCAGTTGTAAATATTATTACATCTTTAAGTTGTTTCTTCTGTTAATTTCCCTCCCATCTCTTGGTAATAAGTATATATTTTAGATAAGGCCCAAGAACATTTTGTCACTTTTAAATCTCAAAGTATGCTAACACTAATATGTACATAAGCTTTTCAGTAACAAGAAGATTTTGGCACAAATTATTAATCTCTTTTCTTTATTTCTGAAAGCAAAGAAGAAAAGCAGTATTAACTAGTAGTGTAATGGGTTGAACATAAATCTCAAAAATATCTGGTTTTATAATTAAAAATAATTGTGTGCACTACAGCAAACTAAGTTCTGCAGTGTAATTAAACCTATTTAAGATATATTAACTCTATAAGTAATTTGAATAAATTATTCTGCTTAACAATTTTAGTGTACACTAGGGGATACTGTGATTATCAATGCACCCTATTAACTGAATGGATAATGATATGGTTTTAAAAGTTGAGACATAATTATAACCCCCATAGAAGCTCCAAATCAAGAGTGTTACAGGCTATTGGAATAATTTGCCAAATTACAGGGACAATTGCATATGTTGTTTTGAAAGCTGCAGTTGAATCTTTTATACCTATTTTTTGCTGAATATCAGCTACAGATTTACATTTTTCTCAGTGTTACTTTTCAGATCTATTAGTTCACATGCTAGGCTTTTATTAAGAAAAATCACATTATGCACAGAGTTCTATATAAGTTCTGTCATAATTTGTCCTACTGAAGAATAGAGATATTCAATTTTGTGTGAATAATGATATATAATAAAACTAGAGGCTGGAAATTTGAGTTCTGATTCTTGATTTGGACACTAACAGGGCAGTCACTCAGAGCAAGTTGGATTATCAATCCTGGCTAAAGTTTCTTTGTAACACAATGTAACACTTTTTATAAAAGCTTAGAAAGGGTTTTTTAAGTACAACACAAAATTCATCACAATTAGTTTTATATGCTACTCCATGTATTTTACTAAATCAGATAATAATGTCATGCTACTGCTTGACATTCTGCAGACATGTCATGGTCTAGCAAAAAGATGTTAATCCATATGCATCTCTTGTAACTTACCCCTGTGCCACATCAGTGGTTCCCAAAGTGTGGTCTGAGAACAAAACCCTTTCAGGGAAATCTGTGAAATCAAACTATTTTGATAACATTAGGGAGTTATTTGCATTTTTATTTCTTTTCTCTTATGAATGTACAGTGACGATTTCAAGAGGTTCCATGACATGGGATACCACAACAGATTTTGTTTCCTCTATCATTCTCCTTCCCTTTCACTTTGCAAACGCAAAGTATTGGGAAGTACATAGAGTTGTCAAAGAGCATGAGAAAGAAATGACTACATGGCAAGCATCACCTTTTCTCTTGTCTCAAGCAGCCAAGAAAATATTACAGACCAGAAGTTTTCTAACATTTTGTTTTTTGGATCCCTTTAGAGTCATAAAAATTATTGAGGACCTTCAAAACTTTCTTTCACATGGTTTGTATCTAATGATATTTACTGTATTAAATATTAAAGTGAAGAGCTTTGAAAACATTTACATTTTATTAACTGATAAAAGTAATCTCCTTAGAGTCCTGTAAAATTTGCCATTAAAACCCCTTATTTTGAAAGACAGAAAATATTGAGAAGATTGGCATTTACATTTTAAAATATTCTATATTGTATGGCTTAATAGAAGACAGGTAGATTCTTCCATCTTCTTTCAATCTGTTGTGGTATGCCATGTCATGGAGCCTCTTGAAATGAAATGTTCACTGTACTCTCTGAGAGAAAGAGCGAAAAATGCAAATAACTCCCTAGTGTTGTCAAAACAGTTTGATGTCACAGATTTCCCTGAAAGAGTTTTGTTCTCACACCACAGTTTGTGAACCACTGATAGAGACAACGGCACAGGGGTAAGTTACAAAATACTGTGCTTTGAGCAGTGACGTGGATGGGTGGGTGGGAGGCATGAAAAAAGGGGCCGACAGGCCAATCCCTGACCACAGGTAGCATGTATGCAGCTGTGTCTACTATACACCCAAAATAAGGATGCAAAATGCACGGACAGTCAGTAAAGGATCTCAATTAACTGATATCCGTTTACACTTGGATAGGAAACAAAATTCCATGACTAGAATCATTATTGAGAACACTTACTATTATATAATTATTTATAAAGTTTTACCATTCCTATTAGGTTTTGAATAGTATTATACTATTTAAAGAGTCACCACTTTTACTAACACTCGTGATAAGGAACCAAGGTAAGCAAAATTCCTGCTAATGTACCAATAAACTGCACTGAGGAAGCAGAGATTAAGGAGAAAGAGCCTGGAGACATAAGCAAGGCTTAAAGACATGAGAGATGGGCACACATATCTCCTCTGTGCAGAGACAACAAAAAAAAGTTATCTCTGATTATGCAAAAATGTAGGAAATGCATCATGGTTAAGACATCAGCATGTCCATGTTCATGTTTTCAGTCTAGGACAGAATCTGGAGAATGGGGTCTTCTCCATCAACATCTAGTCAGCAACTGCCACAGCTTAACTAATGAGATGATTCAGGATCCACGGGTGGCTGATTTCATCAAATATTTTGTACATATTCCAAAGCTTGAGCTAATTTCTCAAAAATCATATTCAGAAAAGAGAAATGTACTGGTGAAATGTTTATTTCACTAACAATAACAGTGACAGTGACAATCTTTCCCACTTACATAGAGCTTATTATATATCAGGCATTGCCCTGTGCCTTTCGTGTATTTCGGACCCAGTGATCCTCATAACAATCCTCTGATAAAGGCATTTTTTTTTTTTCAGATGAGGGAACCGAGGAGAAGAGCTTTTAAACCTAGGCAGTCTGGCTCCAGTATCTGAAAAGGAACTGAGCAATGACTGAATCTGGGCAAAGCAATACAACAACTGAATATGCACAAGTTTTTCTAGAAAAAATTCCATGTATCGAGAGAGGTCTACTTCTTGAAATTCTTACCCTTACACACAAATTTTCTCCACCTCTCTCAGAGCACAATTGAGTGATAACTGGAGTAAAATAACTTTGCCTACTCTCTTCACCACTGTATTTTTAGAACCCAGAACAAAGGCTAGCACAGAACAGGTTTTTAATAAATATTTTTGGAATAAGAAGTCTATTATTTATAAAGTATGTTTATATCAGAAATTCAGTGAAGTAGAGCTGGAAGGTGAAGTTTTTTGTTTAATTTTGATTCTCCGGCAACTCTATTATCAATCTATTGCTAATCTCTATATTTATTTATTCGGTTTTTCTCAAATTTTAATATTTATACAACAAATTGTGAATCTTGCTAAAATGCAGATTGTGATTCAGAGGGTCTTGAATGAGGCCTGAGGTTCCACATTTTTAACAGGTGAGGTCAAGGCTATTTGTTCAAGGACAACTCTTTGAGTATCAAAATCTTATAAGTAACTAACGGATATGACTTACAGTCACACCTACTATACAGGTTATAATAAACAGAAAATAAACACTGTATGCATTGAGATATTTTTTACACACTCCCCTTCTTATTTACACTGTTGCCATTATTTTAGGACAAACTGAAAAGTGACATTTCTCACTGCTACTGGAATTGTCACATGTGATATTAAATACTGTAAGCTTCACTTGGGGACATACTGTAATGCTTTGTCTGGATATCTCCAAGTGTAAATATTTTTTTGTGTGACATTTTCTATGAATTAAACACAAATCAACACATATTTAACCATTTGAAAAAGCAAGCTATCTTACAGTTAAGATTAGAATGGAAAAATGCAAAATCATCCACATCAACATTTTTGGATTCCTTCATCATTCCAGGATTTAAATAGATAACCACTGTCAAATAAACCAAGAAAATGTGATTCCTTATGTTTTTTTGCAATGAAAAGGTCAGGCTTGACTCCATTCATTTCACACATACAGACAGATGTTATGGAAAGTTCAAAGAAAGTAATCAGTATTTATTTAGCAAATACTCTTAATGATATTTAATTGCATCTGGACATATTCTAAGTATTATATAAATATTAATTGGCTTCCTATGTATAACTTCCCAATCAATATGTGCTATTACTATTATCTCCATATTTTAGGTGACAAAGCCAAAGCCCCACAAAGTTAAATATGACACCCAAGATAGAGCATCTATTTGATGGAGTCATCAGATTCAATCTCAAGAAGCCTTGCTGCAGCATCTGTACCCTAAAAGCCCTGACTTCACCACTATACAATCTATGCATGCAACAAAATTATACTTGTAACCCACATATTTATATAAATTTAGAAAATCTGTACTCTTAACTGCTGTACTCCAGGCTGCTTCTCTTTACATATTTCTTAGAAAAATATATTTGAAATTTTCAAAGAGTTGAAATATTATATCCAACTATATCTTTAATTAACCTCAAGAATCAGACTTCCTCTAGCAACTTACATGTCACAAATAGAATATCAACAAATAATTAAGATATGAAACCATCAGGCCTACAAAATTGGCAAGGGAAGCGAGGCATGGTCTTTCTTCTCCATCATACCTCCTAGGCTCACAATTATTTTCACTGAGCATACTCTCCTATAATAAGCGAATCTATTATCACTACTACCATACGATATCTATATTTTTGTAGCTCCCTGGAATTTCGGAGATATATTTCCACTTGTGCATTAGACATCCCCACTCACCTTTGTACAATGGTAAGAGAAAGTAAACATATCACTCTCCCACAAAAATGTTCCTTGTTGAAATAAGCCAATAAGCACTGTGTTGAATAATGATGTTACCATCTGCTCATTAATTAGGACTCTTAGAGACATCTTAACAATTCTCCCTTTTTTTTTTTTTACTGTATTACATCAAAGTGTACCAACCAACATTAATTGTACCTCAGGTGAGACTGCATTAGCTGAAGAACTCATCATCTCTTCTTTAGACTATTGCAGTACCTCCTGACCTTCTCATGACTCCCAGTTCTCCAATTATTCTTTGATACTCTCATCAGACATGCTTTTTTAAACCACAGATAGTCTTTCCACCTGCAGTCTAAAAAGAAATTAAGTTGTTCACTCTGCTTATAGATTTAAGCCCAAACTACTTAGTAATATACACAAGGCATTTCTAATGTAACCCCTGACTGTTTACAGCACAGTCCCAACTATTTCTTCTCCCAAGTAGTTACATCAGCTTCTCACTTCAACAAACCATGCCCTGTAAAATCCTAGCACACACTTTTTTGTTCTGCCTAGAATGTTCGTGTCCATATTTTCAGCTTGACAGTTTGTATGCCTTCTTCAGGATGATTCTTTATATTTGAAGTATTTTCCTATTTCCGTAAGTAGAATATACTTTATCACTGACTTTCTATTGTACTTTAAATGTCTTTTCTGAGACACTTCAGATTGTGGACTTCTAGCAGGTAAGAAAGTCTCTCGGAGTTTTTGGCACATAAGAGGATCTCAGTCAACATTCACTGAATAAATAAATAAATAAAAACCATTAGTTTTAACCAATGGTTTTCTATTTTCTACTTTATAACTTTTGAGGCTTAAATAATAGATAGCTAATAATACAAATAATATTAATTCTATTAATAGGGCATTTTTTCTCACACATCACTATGTCAATAATTTCTCCAATTTGGATGGAAAATGGCGATATCTGTAGAGAGCATAGCGATGGGAATAAATTATATTAATAGTTTCATAAATCCCCAAAATATCCTCTACTCTATTTCCACAGCCATGCCTCCTTATAGGGGAGAATAAACTAAACAGTCAAATGCAGAATGGTGTAGGCTGTTGACTGCCAAGAGAAAGGAAAAGCCATTCATGGTGAGTTCAACATAGATTTCATTATCAGGAATGTGCTAAAAAACACTGTCACTGCTGTGGTCCCACTGTAGGTGGTTTGTCTGACATGTGGGAGGCTCATCTTTGGTTGAAACATGCTGCAGTGCTGCTGATATATGACTCTGCAATGTATGCTTTCCTATGCCATCTGTAAATACAGGTGGTTCATGATTTGTGCCATGATCTCTTTCTGGAAACCCAACTGAAGAGAAAACAATAGCAAACATTATTTTCTGTACATTCACAGAAACTGCTATGTATATTTGGATTGGAAAACTTATACAGAATATGGAAGGCTCATAAAGGTGAGAAAGTTTGCAGTTATAATTTTCACCTATAGATGGTGATGGTGCACTGGTTTGATATCACACTATAACTCATTGCTGGAGTTCCACTACATTGTTCCCAGGACCGCCAGAAACTGTGGAATGAGCACCCTATCCCAGACAAAGTGGAAAACACTCTATTAGTTATCTTGAGATAAGCAAATACAGAGCTGTAAAGTAGTGAATGGTTATACTTAAGACTAAATAGAGCTTTTACTGATGTGTGTAGGCTCACAGTATAAAATGGTCACATTTTATATTTTTGCTATCTTTATAATTACAATTATGGAAATCCTAATTGTGAAACACATCTGAATATAGATGAGTGATGTCATGAACCTCCATTAGCTCACAACTCAGCTTGAGCAATTATCAAGACATAACCTATCTTGTTCTTACTTACTGCCACCTACTTGCTCCATGTTTTGATGCCACATATACACACGCACTAAGAAACCTCATAATTCTTCTTGACAAAATTGACTTTGTGAAAAGATTTTACTTGATATCAATCTTTGAGATTATGAGTACAGACTATTAATTTTTGAAAAGACCACAAGGACAATGATTAGAAAGAAGGAAGTTTCTTGGCTTTATTTTATGACCTGGGTGGTGAATACATGGGTGGGTTTACTTTGTTGTAATTCACCTAGATGTAGACTTCTAACTTGTGTATTTTTCTGTATACATGGTTTATTTTCACAAAAGAAAAAACACAGACAAAAATTTTTAAAAAGACCTGTGCCTTATATATTCCATCCTCTTGATAGATATAGGTTTATAGTATAGAGTAGCTAGTCATTATTGATAAATGGACTTACTTAGAATAATGACAAAAATACATTTAACTTGGAAGTTAAGAGAGAAATTAAGGAGAAAATTCAATTGTGCCAAAACTCTACACTGTCTTTCTTACCCAAAGGGTAACAAATAAATCCTTGATGTTTACCTTACGAAACTCTCTTAAGAACTCAAGAAGTCATCTGATCTTTTTTTAAATGAAGGATATCATAACCATAAGAGGAAGAGTTGTGCCCACTTCCTTGCCTACAGCTTTACCTACTGTGTTATGCTCTGAGCCAGCCACAGCTGCTGAGGTGGTTTGCAGCTTTGTGAGAATACAAGGGACACAAATACTAGAGTCAAATAATGTTGGAAGTTTCACATCCTGAAAGCCCAATGGGGAAATAAATAATAAGCCAGAGGCAAAATAAAAGTGCAATGATTGTATAAGTAAAAAGAATTCAAGGAGATAAGTTGAATAAAAGTGGAAAATGAGAAGGCGGGAGAAGAGAGTATATGAGAAGCTGTTCTCACTTGCCACAGATGCCTTTCTTTACTACTCCATTGATTCTCCTCTCCTCTGAGCTCTTAGAGTTTTCAAAGTGTTATTTTATGTCAAGAAAGGCAAAATGGGATACAGAGAGTACCTACTCTAAATTCAGACAGATCTTGATTGGAACCTGTAGGAAAGTACTTTACCTTCTTGTCTTTTAGCTCCCTCAGCTGTGAAAAAGGATTAAGAAAATCTGCTTTTCAGATATATTTCACTTATTAGAGACAAAATATATAATTAAATATCAGCACATTGTTGGTGATCAATTAGTAACAGCCATTATTATTATTAATTACTATCATTTTTATGTTTGGTAGTATTATATCTGTACCTAGAAATAAGCTAAGGCTATAGCAGGTGTTTTCAACCACAGACAAGCATAATTTGAGTGCAAGCAGAAATAGCCTTAGGGGCTATATGTGCTGACTTTGACACATCTTGATAAGTTTTCTCTAAAATATGTAAGTTAAAAATGATGAGTTTTGTTCTTTATATGTTGTTTTCAGTAGTGTATGTTACTGATATTGACTAATTTTACAATGTACTTAGAAAGAAATAGGGAAAATTTAATATAAAAAGAAGTTATCTAACTCAGACATAGCAGATCTTCAACATCTTCTAAAGATATCTAATGGGAGACTTAGAAATAGATTTTCCTTTCTAGATACAATGATGACACCTTATTTGTCCTTCTATTTTTGTTCCATGTTCACCTACTAAAACAAAATAACACATGTTGGACAGTAAATAATACCACTCACCCTTCTCAGAAATATATTCAGTGCAATAAATTTTGTTTAAATCAATCAATTAGAGGTGTTTATTTGAAAGCAATGTCATTAAAGTAATAGAGTTTTAATGCAGGATACAGAAATACTAGAAAGAATACAGAGCATTGTAATTGAGTAGTTTTTGTCCTTTTAAGGGTAGGCTGTGATTACTAGATATTACTCTCACTTACGGGAAGGAAGTAAAAAGACTTATCACGCTTAGCCTAATCTTTTCTTAAACATATGATCATGTTAATATTACAAATCTCAGCCTTGGCATAATTTGATCTATTTTGGAATGGTAATGGAAAGACATATGGCAAATCATGATACAAAAATTTCCCACTCATAGAAGGATATTTCATCAACATTATTACCTAACTAAATTAGTGATTTTCTTGAGCTTAAAAAGAGTAAGTAGCCAGAACATATGATTAAGCAGCAGAATACACAGGACAGGGTTATCTTACCCATTTTAATGGCTTCAGTCATATTTGTTGTGGGGAGTATGTGTATTTTTTTATGTTTGATAAAATCAAGCAAAACAAGAATACAGTACCAAGTGCCTCAACTTAGGTATGCAGCATGGTAAAAAATTTGTGCTAAATTTGTAGTCAAAGATGAAAAGACTAGTTCTTGTTTCTCCATTTACTAGCTAATAAAACTTATACAAAGTATTTTACCTCTTAGGATTCATTTACCTAATGATAAAATAAGGAGTTTGGGCCTCAGCAAATACTTTCTAAAATTCCTAGCAGTTTTAACAGTTCAAGATACCATTATCCTTTGTTCTCTACTCAATTAGCACATTGCAACTATTTTCCCAAAATATCAAACATAAAATGACAAGTGTGCTTCAATTCTCATAGCCAGACATCAAGTGTTCTTGTCCTGGTGGTGTTGTGCTAATGGCGAGGACAGAGTGAAGACAGTGGGGAGAAAACAAAGAAAGCAGGTGAGACATCTGAGTGTATTTATATGAACAGCCACAATTGTAATAGCAAGTACCTAAAAACAACTTTGAAAGCCAAGTGTTTTCTAATATGTGTAAGAATGAGGCTAGTGGAAATGAAACTAGATGAGTTTTAAAGAAATACCCCTACAAGGAAAAAATTCCTCTTATAACTATCAGCCCATTTAATTTGCTTCTTCTAAGTTACAATTTCTGACTGCGGCCTACTCACCCCATTCTCATTTTCTATAGACTGAATATTTCACTTGACTGAAGGTTTCTGGATCAGACAGTAAGTCCTGAAAGCAATCTTCAATACTTTCCAAAAGAATAGCATTAAGTGAGCTACACAGCACATTAGAATTTTTTAATGAACAAAAAATACCTATCTCTCTGTTAAGTTTTAAGAAATCATAAATAGCATGTCATATTAAATAAAAACATAGTGTCAAAAAAAGAACAATAATGAGAACAGGTAGTGAGCTTTTGCCTAATTATATGCCAGGTACTGTCCTAATAGTATACATATATGATTTCATCTAATAGTCATAGCCATATTATCATGCAGGCACTATTATTATCCCTGTTGTACAGTTGCTGAAACTGGGACAGAGAAAGATCAAGTACATTGAATGGGGTCTCACAGCTCACAATGGAACAAAGACTGAAACAAGAAACTTGAACCATCACTTATATGATGGTTTGCTTATCAGTAAGGTGTTGTTAAGTCACATATTTCTTCATATGTTCTGTAGCATCAGTCTTATAGATGACAGGGTGATGGATGCAGCAAACCACCATAGCACGTGTATACCTGTGTAACAAACCTGCACGTTCTAAACATGTACCCCAGGACTTAAAACACAATAATAAAAAAGGAATGAAAATAATCAATGAAAGGAAACATAACACATGTTCACAAGCAAGCTACTTAACTGTGCTTTACTACAATTTTCAACTGATGAGTGAATGCATTAATTTAATTTACAGTGGAAGACTGTAACACTGTGAAATATTTCCTTTCTTGAGGCTATTCTATTTTTAGGGTAAGAATTATCTGACAATACTTACTGTTTCATGTCAACCTGAAAATCAAATGGTTCTGTACTAAACTTCTACGTGTTTGGCCCTGGGAAACATTTATGTAGAATTTTGAAATACATTGAAATTGAATTAATCAAATCAGTAATTAAATAAAAATGAATTTTGCATTGAGGTCGTTCTATAAAATTTCTGCAGACAGAATATTTTACTCACCTAAATGTATTTCAAAATCTTCAAAAATATACTGTTTAAATAATATTTCATAATTATAAGCTAGATCTTTTCTTAAATACTAAAAAATTCTACCTACATGCATCATTTTTTAAATTAGTCTGAAAGGTCAGTGTGATGGTTTCATTTCCTACCTAATGCTGTCTTTGATAAAAGATCTCTTCTCCCCTAAGATCACAGATGCAGACATATAATGAGTTTCTGTCTGATCGATAATCCTCACCCCTGGTCTGAGTGAGCGTTCAGAGGAGTTAGGCATGTGGTCTTTGCCTGAAGTATTTCTGTTTGATGGAGCTAGCAGAAAAGTTCTCTCTTTTCAAAAATAATTTAAATATTTTTCCCAAAATAATATAGGTAAGTTTACAATTTAAAGTTATAATGAGAAGCATCAGTTTCCCTATCCAACCAAATTCATGCTTCCCAGTGATCATATTTGTCAATACTTTCAGCTTTTTTCTATTATTATATATCTCCATATTTCTAAATTATAGGCTTATGTTCTTATTTAAAAATTTTGAATGTTTGATATTGTCTATTGAATACTTAATATTAATAATATATATTTTAAATATCTTGCACTCTCTCATCCACACACAGTTGCTCTCCTCCATTCAGCTAATGTAGTCTAGTGACATAACCAGGTCAGGTTACTACTGAGGGTTTATGCTAGTGTCTTTGGCTATGTAACTGAGTTGAACTGCCTATTAGTATTATGTTTCTTTTCTTGTACAACTTTGTACTCACTGTTTTGCTCTATTTTTTACATCTTACTTTTAAAATTAATGCTGTCCCAAACCTTCTGATACCATTGAAAATGGCATCTCTTATTAGCTACCAGAGCACTTTATCCTCCTGCTCCAAACTGAACAAGTTTTTTATCTGTCTATTGAGTCCTCTTCAGACTTCCAGTTATCATTATCTTGAAAATTTCTTCTCTTTTCTCTTGTGAGAATACCCAATTCCCTTAATCCAACTCTCCTTCTTGTCACATTACTCCATTTTGGGAGAGGTCATCTCAGCACATCTTCCTGGCAAACATGCACATGAAGTAAATGTGCACACTTGGTAATATAGCGTAGAGGAAATTGATCATTTACATGGTTAGAAAGTTGGCTGAGCATATAAATTTAGTAAAGAAACCGTTTTCTTGGAATATTTTGGGAGCATATGGTGTATATCCCAGAATTACATACCTACTATCTTATACCTCTCAGTGTTGCTGGTAAAATAGCTGAGCCCATTTTGATTCTCTTTCCTGCTATGTGATCTACTTTATCTCACATAAATGATCCAACTACAACTTAGTTGAAAGATGTGATGCTAATGGCTAACAGCTATTTATCAACCACATGTACAGTGGAGAGTAGGGCACAGGTAAAGGAGTTTGGAAGCCAATAATGATAGGAGAAAATGGGGCCAATACAAAGTCAGAGTAAGTGCTGAAAATAGAAAGAAGGAAAAGGAGGGTAATTTTTAAAACACACTATAGTACAATATATTCAGTTTTCTTTCCAATTTGAAATTCATTATTAACTGCTTTATTAAAATGACCTCCCTTTCTCTCCTCGAGATTTCCATGTAAACTTACTAGTAATAAGCAATTATATGTTAAATTTTTCTTATCAATGCCCTCAGTTTTGTTGTTTGCATTATTTGGCAGGTATTGGGAAGGTTGTAACGGTGCCACATGTCCTCATGTTTCTGATTATCATTCCTTTTGTTCCTGGAAGGTTTTGCTTAGATAATTTTGTTATGTAATTCAGGACTTCAGATAGTCAGTCACACATATCGGAATCGTAGCTCATACCACTTATTAGTAAAAGGGTGCCGTCTTGTTGCTGCTTGCCTCAGATTTTTACCTTAAATTTAAATTTGTCTGCCCCTATCACTTTTCATACCTATAACATTTTCTATTGCATTTGCATTGCTGACTCTCCTTTTACTCTAAACCTTTACATGTTCCATTGCATCCTAGAGCCTCCATCAGCGCCTGGCTCCTGGTGAGTACACAGTCAGTATGTTACAAAATGGATCAATTGTAAGTTCAGTCACTTCATGACTTTGGAATTAGCTAGCATTCTTATTAATGCTTATATGCACATATCATTATAAAATGTGACTAGCATGTAGGCCTAAAGGTAGAACCAAAAGTATACAAAATATTTGTTTTTATACTTTATGTTTTTGTTTTGTTTTGTTTGAGATGTAGTCTTGCTCTATCACTGAGGTTGGAGTGCAGTGGTGAGATCTCGGTTCCCAGGTTCAAGCAATTCTCTTGCCTTAGCCTCCCAAGTAGCTGGGATTATAGTCACCTGCCACTATGCCCAGCTAAATTTTGTATTTTTAGTGGAGACAGGGTTTCATCATATTAATCAGGCTAGTCTCGACCTCCTGACCTCAAGTCATCCACCCGCCTTGGCCTCCCAAACTGTTAGGCTTACAGGCATGAGCCACTGTACTTGGCTTGTCTTTATACTTCAAAAAATTGAGGAGTTTATAAAAATTCAACATAAAGCATAAATATATCTAATGAGTTAAAAATGAGGTCAATCTATTCATATTCTGAGTAAACCCAATAAAAACAATCAACTTTATAGAGTCAAATAAAAAATTTCATTGCATGAATTGATTGGAATTTAGCCTCTACACAAAACCTATTTATGTTTTCAAGTAACTTTCCTTGCTCTCTACACTTGGACAGTTCCTGGAATCTAACATTCAGATTATGCTGTATTTGAATACAATTTAACTTTTAGTATATGCACTTTCTCGGCCTCCCTTATATATTTATCCACCATTAACTGAATCATCACCTTGTGAAACAGCAAACAAGTGTTTGAAATAAGTAGCTATAACTGGACACTGGATCATTAGTAAAGCCAATGCCTTTCAACACCTTGTGAAGTCAAAGGAAAATAGAAAATTATGACTCTTATTGCAGAAACCTGAGCCTTTTCTCCAACTATATGCACCTTGATGATTTTTGCCTCAATTTCTCTTTTCTCACTCTTTCTCTTTCCAATATCTGTTCTTCTTACCTTTCTTGAGACATACCACTTTTATGCCTTGCCATATTTCTCACTTTGTGTAAAAAAGGAAGATTTGTCAATAACAAACTCATGTTTCAACATGTCAACAATTAGCTGGAGCTTAATAGCAGCGGACTCCTGAAGCCAGAAAGTACATTCTTCATTTTACCCTATTTTACTCCCTATTCACTTCATTTATTTACATTATCATCCTGTTCCTTTAGGTTGTTGAGTTCACATCAATCACAAGCATATCTACCTGACTGGTGTTTGGTCAGATCGTCCCCAGAAATATCTCTGTTTATATCAACAGTGACAGGCCTTAATTTAGTAGAAATACTTTCTATGCCTCTTTAACTGTGAGGTAAAGTAGTCATGTATAAATAGGAATCCTTAGGAAAGCCCTCTTGAGGGTCCTATGTTTTCTTTGCAAATACCAACATAGTTATTAGTTATTAAAAAGTTTCCTTCTCTGGTCAACAAAATTACTCTGGGGTCTGTTGATGCTACAGGCCTTAAGTCATAAAGAAGTAGAGCAATTGTGTCAAAATACAGGCTTGAATTTGCAGGCAAGTGCAATGTAAGAATTATAACTGTATTTGATTTAAGTGACAGTGCATTATCTAAGGGTCAAATGTGCATATAAATATTTGGCTGCTCTTGATAAACACCATAAGTAGACCAGTTGGCTACACAAAAGGCTCTTCCCTTGATATTCCTTCAGGGAAAGGCTAATGCAACAAGACAAGCACTCTGGTCCATGCTTGTCCTGTTCCACTTGCTAGAACTTGCCCTAGAATGATTCTTTCCTGATCATAGTAAGGGATTATGTTAACTTAACTTTCCGGGGCCACAAGGGGCATGGTTTCAAAGGCAAGAACTTCCCAGCACCATGCCTCCATCCACCTCCCCATTTCAGAACCTAGAGTTCTTTGTCTAACTTTCTCGTGTAGGCTAGGTAAAATTTCAGATGTATTCGTTTGTTTAAAAAAGCCCTCAAAAAACTCTGGAAGGGCCTCTGTTCTGGACCAGACAGCCAATCCAGCATTAGAGTTGAAGATCAATCACTCGAGAGGAAGTTTGAAAGAACTCTTCTCATTGTACAAGAACATGAACGGGGTGGGAATAACTTCAAAGTTAAAACTCCACTACACCTACCTGCGTGGATTTCCCTCTCTGGGATCCCCTACCACAGCAACGTGGGAGCTATCTTTTCCTCTCTACCTGTGCTGAGAGCCCTTTCAGATTCCCCTCTCATGGCAGCATGGGAGCTTTCTCTCTTTCTCTCTCTCTCTTTGCCTAATAAGTTGCTTTCTACTAAACTCTTTGGGTCCAATATTTACTTGAATGGTAAACTCACCAGGCTGCCAGGGCCCTCTTCCCCATTCCTGGGGCAAGGGAGGCCAAGAACCTCAGGACACATCCCACTGAGGAGAGAGATCCCAGCGACCGGAGCCACACTCAGATGCCTCAAACCCACAGATCATTAAATCAATATATGAATTGGAATTTAATTGGAGAACCTAATCCTGCCTACATTGAATGCCCTCTCCCTTTATTTTAAAAGAAGTGGGAGGTGGTAATATAAAGCACAGTGCTGTTTTTCCACACATTTGCTAGCTCCATATTCTTTATGATTAGAAAAGACCCATTTGATTAGAAAAAAATAAACTTCTTCTAATTCATAAGTAGAGCATCCATCTTCTATAGTTAGTTGATTTTGGCGGGGGTGGGGTGGTATACATGACTACTTGAAAATAGTACTGATGTAATTTGTGACTTTTCACTAAACAGTCATTAAAACTTTCAAATTTGAAAATTAATCCTATGCTCAACAATTTGAAACTACTGTGAAACACTGGGTTAAAGCAGCATGGGATATTTATTTCATATAATTATACTAAACTATGGAAACATAGAAGAACTAGATAAAACATTTTTAAATTATTGTTAAGTACAGGTGTATAGAACTGGGTTGCTTATATTAGAATGGGTTCCTTATGTAAATTGGCTGAATCAATAAACAAGGTTCAAAGAATTTGAAAAAAATAAACAAGTGGAGACTTGGACTTGTATTATCATGTTGCTCAACCAAGGTGATGCTGTATGCTTAAAATTATATCCAGAATGCTTTGGGGGATAATTCTATGCATGCAGAACCAGATCTATTTTAAAACTATAAGTCTGATCCTTTTATTTCTTTTTACTGTCTACATTATTATGTGCATTGCTGGTTCAATTTCACAAGTTACAATGTACCTTCATGTCCTCTGAATTTAATAACCCTGAGATTATTAATTGTCATTTCGGTCTGTTTATAGCAAGTGAGGAGAAGATATCTGAAATGTATTTTTAAATACTCTCTAATCACACATGTGATGAATCCCAAAGCAAAACCATGTGAGTATGTTCTATCTTTGCTAATAAGATTCCCTTGGAAATAACAAACAGAATAGTTCAGTAATTTAAAAACTGGCACATTATTGCTTTAATGGGAACTGTGAATTTTTTATCACCATAATCCCCAATGAATAATTCTGCTTTGTTACTTTCTCTTTGAGGAGAAGAGTACTTGAAGTTATGATATGTGGTGATAGAATCTCTGGAAAACCTTTGAGATTCTTTACCAAGTGACTCTGAAAATCTTGGGTAGTCTCTTCAGAATAAGAGATAGTGTTCACAATGTGGAGCAATTATTTGTCAAATTTTTTTAAATATTGAGATTAGCTTATCATGTCTTATTTTGAATTTGCATTTATCCTTTCATTTGTTTCAAATCTATTGCATATTAACTAGCATTCTTTTAAGTCTCTAGGATTTCTTCATTAACATTGTATCTCTGACTTTTATTTTATAATGTCATATGCTCTTATTCATACGATATTTTTGTCACAGATATTTTATTGACTTGCCTATTCTGTGAAGGGACTATGGTAGAGAAAGTGGTGCTCACCTCATATTTAATGTGCTTTTCTACATTTTTAAGAATATCTTATAATTAGGTAGAGGTTATAAGACTAGTTAATATTGAAGTGTGCTGAGCCAAAATGAATGATGTCATTCCTTATCAGGTATTATTAATTGCTGATATGCCACTTCTTTTTTTCTATATTCTGCTGTATTACCTTGGAAACTTCGGATTCGAACAATGCAGCTACTGTGCACTATCCTGATCAATAAAGAAACTGATATGTACAGAATAAGAAAACTAGAGCAAAGGGAAAATTATAGGACAAATATGATATTTAAGAAATAATGTTAGTACATTAAATGGATGCCTTGATATTCTGCTTGCTTTCTAGGGGGGCCTTAACATTCATTCTAAATTTGTAAGTAGTAAAAATACATAAATGGCAACACAATTGGTTACCTATTTTGTCCATAAGATAAACATAACCAGTTGATTGGCAGAAAACAATTATTAATGGAATTAATACAGGCAGAAAACTCATCCATTTATCTTCATAAACAGGGTATCGTGACCTAAATGAAACTATTTATTCTTCAATGCTATTTAAATACAGAGCCATGTAATTTTGTGGTCAGAGAAGATAACTCTAAAATTTACTTTGGTTATATAAATCCTCAAAGCAGATGATTCTTTAGATTCTCTATTTTTTTATTTTTGGGCACATAGTAAGTATATATATTTATGAGGTACATGAAATGTTTTGATACAGGTATGCAATGCGTAATAATCACATCATATTAAATAGAATATCTATACTCTCAAACATTTATCTTTTGTGTTACAAACAATACAATTATACTCTTTTAGTGATTGTTAAATGTACAACTATTTACTATAGTCATCCTGTAGTGCTATCAGATACTAGGTCCTATTCATTCTTTTTACTTTATTTGTACCCACTAACCATTCCCCCCATTACCCTTTCAAGCCACTGATAATCATCCTTCTACTCTCTATGAGTTCAACTGTTTTGATTTTTAGATCTCACAAATAAGTAAGTGAGAAAATGTGATGTTTGTCTTTCTGTGCCTGGCTTATTTCACTTAGCATAATGATCTCCAGCATAATGATTTCACTTAGCATAAGGATCTCATTGTTTTTATGGCTGAATAGTACTGCATTGCGTTTAAGTACCACATTTTCTTTATCCATTCATCTATTTATCGACACTTAGGTTGCGTTCAATTTTGGCTGCTATGAACCATGCTGCAACAAACTGGAAATGCAGATATCTCTTTAAAATGCTGATTTCCTTTCTTTTGGTTGTATCTGAGGGAGTGGTACTGTTGGATCATATGGTACCTCTTTATTTTTCTGAAGAGACTCCAAATTGTTCTCCATAGTGGTTGTATTAATTTACATCCCCACTAAGAGCGTATCAGGGTTCCCTTTTCTCCACATCCCCTCCAGCACTTGTTATTACAGCCTATCTTTTGGATAGAAGCCATTTTAACTGGAGAGAGCTGATGTATCACTGCAGTTTTGACTTGCATTTCTCTGATGGTCAGTGATGCTGAACACCTTTTCATATGCCTGCTTCTTATATGTTCTAGTTATTGATCCCTTGTCTGATGAGCAGGTTGAAAATACAGTTTCCTGTTCTGTGGGTTGTCTCTTCACTTTGTTGACTGTTTAGTTTGCTGCATAGAAGCTTTTTAACTTAATATGATTCCTTCTGCCCATTTTTGCTTAGGTCATCTGGGCTTGTGGAGTGTTGCTCAAAAAATTTTTGTCCAGATCAATGTTCTGGAGATTTCCCCAATGTTTCTTTGTAGTAGTTTCATAGTTTGAGGTCTTAAGTTTAAGTGTTTAATACATTTTGATTTTTGTGTAGGGAAAGAGATAGTAGATCCCTATCTCTAGTTTCATTCTTCTGCATATGTATATCCAGTTTTCCCAGAATAATTTATTGAAGAGACTGTCTTTCTCCTGCATATGTTCTTGGGACCTATAATGAAAATGAGTTCACTATAGGTATGTGGGTTCCTATTCTGTTCCATTGGTTTATGTGTCTGTTTTTATGACAGTGCCATGCTGTTTTGGTTAGTATAGCTCTGTATAAGAATTTGAAGTCTAGTAACGTGAATCTCCCAGTTTTGTTCTTTTTGCATAGAATAGTTTTGGCTATTCTGTGTCTTTTGTGGTTCTATATAAATCGCAGATTGTTTTTTTCTATTTCTGTGAAGAATGTCATTAGTATATTCATAGGGATTGTACTGAATCTGTCGATGGCTTTGGTTAGTATGGACATTTTAATAATATTGATTCTTCCAGTCCATGAACATGGAATGTCTTTCCATTTTTTGGTGTCCTCTTCAATTTATTTCCTTGGTGTTTAATAGTTTTCATTATAGATATCTTTCACTTCTTTGGTTAAGTTAATTTAATTTTATTTTTGGTATTGTAAATTGCATTACTTTTAAAATTTCTTTTCAGATTGTTCACTGATGGCATACAAAAATGCCACTGATTTTTATATGTTGATTTTGTATCCTGCAAATTTAAAGGATGTGTTTATTAGTTCTAATAGTTTTTTGTGGAGTTATTAGGTTTTTCCAAATATAAAATCATATAATCTACAAATGAGGATAATTCTACTTCCTCCTTTCCAATTTAGATGCCCGTAATCTCTTTCTCTTGTCTGAATGCTCTAGCTAGGACTTACAGTATTATGTCAAGTAATAGTGGTGAAAGTGGGCATCCTTGTTGCATTCCAGATCTTAGATGAAAGGCTTTAAAAATGGATGATTCTTGAGGTTCACTTAGCTTAGGTATCATTTTTACTTATTCCCTATGAATTTTTCAACATCATGCAAATGTTCCAACATTTAAATATATAATAACACTTGCATGAAATTCTACTGTACCTAAAGAAATATATTTTTATGTCTAGCCATTTTGTGTTCTGTTAAAAAGTCTAACAGTTCAAAAAGAATATATCTTTACAAACTATAAATAAAAATTTCTGCACTAGTTTGATGGTTGTGCATTAAAACTTTTATGTCTTTCTAACTTATTTATGATCAAGAATATTAGAAGAACATAATGTAGTTTGAACTATGTGGTACATTACTCATAAATCTGTGTAGAAATTACCAAATATCTGAGTGTTGTTATGGATAATATATTTTATGTCTGATTCTTTTTTAGTTAATGTATTTTATTTCTGTTTATATACTCAAAATCTTGGCATAAAATACAAGACTGTCCTTTGTTCTTTATCTTTTCTTATTTTTACAGATGAGGTCTTACTCTGTTGCCTAGGCTAGAATGCAGTGGCACAATCATAACTCACAGCAAGCTGGAAATGCTGGGCTCAAGTGGTCCTCCTTTCTCAGTCATCAGAGTGGCTGAGATTACAGGCAGGAGCCACTCATCTCTTTCTTTCTTTCTTTCAATAAAGCTGTTTTGCCAGTTTGATTTCTAATTAACCTTCAAAGACAACCAGAAAGAAACGCATAGAGATGTTGCATTTTTTGAAAGCATAATACCAAAAAGGAAAACACTGTCTTTCCTACAATGCTTTGCTATGCAAACTTAAGATTTCATGGATGCTCTCTGGAAATCAATGATCCATGAGAGCAAAACGTGTATATTGCATTATGGGTCAATACAAATCTTAAGAATAAAATATGATAGCAAGATGGTTTTCAACATGGTTTTCAATTGCAGTTGTATCCTTTGAAATGTTAGGAATAGCATTTTTAGCATCCTTGCAAAGGAAAGGTTTATTTAGCAGGCCTTTGAAAACTAAGTACATGTCATAGTATCTTTCACCAATCAGCAAAATGTGTCTCTACTAACACGACTGAAACAAAAATTATCCTCATGTGTCCCACAGTTTTTATTCAAAAGGAAAGTACTGTTCGATCCAATTTACCTCAGGCATTTTATAAAATTGAGAAATTAGTGGAATATTCTGAAGTCCATGGAATAAAATTCACCAGTAATTGCAAAAAAAAAGTTTGAAAATTGGCATATGATCATAACCCTAGAAAAATTATTTCTGCAACCCTTGTCACCCCAGTTCTAATAAAAACTGCAACAAATTTCCATTTTTTCCTAGTTTGATTTTCAGATATTCTGTGCCAAATATATTTGAGTTCAATTGTGATGAGTCCATTAGGCTATGATCAGAATAAGTTTTATCATCTTTGCCAGTTTGAAAAATACACTTCACACATTGGAAATAGTTTTTCACAGGTATATTTCACACTTAGACAGTTACTCCAAAGAGAATTGACATATGGTAGTGATTTTTAAAAATCCACAGGCTGCTTAGAATGGAAAGAGATTAGTAGGAAGTTCAACTCAGTAATCATAGACTATTAAATCAACTGAAATACAAAAGACTTAAAATACAAAAATAAGACACAGTAACCCAAATGCTGCATTATTTTTTAAATACTCCCAATTACACATCATGGATGAATACTCACTCAGTATTTTTTTTATTATTTTCTGACCACACATCACCTTTAGAAAATTTATCTTTTCTTTAGTTGTAAAGTACTTTTCTACTTAAACTGCCACCATTTCTTAAGTATTTTAGTTGCCTAGGAAACATACAAAGGATTTGCTGCAATAGCAGGAATTCATTTAACCACCAAAGTCCCTCTGTAAGCCAGATTCATCATTTCTATATTGCAGAAGTCTTCAGCAGACCACATGACTGTAGCCCACTGGCTTGTTACCATATCATGCTTTCAGTAGAGTGAAATGGGTCAAACAGATTTTCAGACAGCTTAAGCACAGAGTTATGCCCTCCCAAAATGACTCAGAGTATCATTTTCTTGATACTCGTGGTCCCACAAACCAAGCATCTATTTTGCTTCTGTTAGTCTAATCTGATATCTGGCTACAAAAGACTAGCACACATTAACACTGGAAAGGGATCACTTTATTCTCTCACTTTTTGAAGGGCAAAATTCTTTCAGGAAGCTAGAATGTTATTTATCACATACAAAGTGATCTACAGATTTTTTGGCTCTGTGTGACTTTTATATATTATATTTGTGTAGCACTAGTGTGGAGGAAAATAACATTATGTCATACAGAATGATTTATTATGACAGCTAGGTATTTCACAAGTGGAATTATTGGGGGATAACTTAATCTCTGCAGCTCTCAGTTTTCCCCATGTAAAAAGTGATAATAGTAATATCTAAATCCAAAGGTTGGTGTAATATATAAAATTTACATAAAATTATTTCTTTTGTTTCTTATGATAGGGAATAGTTCCACCATCTTTCTGGTTAACAAGTAAGAAATTAACCTTTCTTACACCTTACTTCTTAGTTTTCAAATCCAGTAAGTCATCTAATAGCTGCAATTCACTGTCATTGCTATATCTAAAACTGGAACTTATTTGGTCATAAAATCTGAGTATGGGCTGCTTTAATTCTCAACAATGATGCCAAACTGATCCTTCTAATATGTAATAACTAACCCTATCATTTAATATCAGCAACTTCACACGAAACTTCAGATTTCTAATAAAGGCCTTTAAAGCCTTTCTTTCTCAAACTCTTGTTTGTATTCTTCCTCTTATGGGTTGACAAACACACGTGAATCTAGCTTCATTGAATTATTTCTAGTTATCTTTATATTATATGCTTTACTTTTCATGCCAGTGCCTCTGCATTGTAATTGTTTACATGGAACTTCTGGATTCTGGAAGTGACTAGCCATTACCTGTTTTTATTTCCACAACAGAAACATTAGCTCATCTATGAAGAATTATTGAAATACAATCTGAATGGACTATTCCTGCTTTTATGTTGTAGAATAGGATAAAATAGAGACTATGACAGGTTTACCATCATACCCCATGTCTACTGTCCCATATGACATATATTGAGCAATTAGTTTGCTTAAAATAAAGTTCTTAATCAGAATACTAGCATATATCCTAGAAGGAGATTTCATATTAAAGCAGAATTCATACAAGTATATCTGAGATAGTGAATGAAACAGACAACCCTAAGATACCTAGTTTTATCCATTAATTTGCATGAGTAAAAGAAATATAAATGTCTATTAGGTTTGCTTGTTCCAGGTCTGAGTTTAAGTCCTGAATATCCTTGTTAATTTTCTGTCTGGTTGATCTGTCTAATGTTGACAATGGGGTGTTAAAGTCTCCCACTATAATTGTGTGCGAGTCTAAGTCTCTTTGTAAGTCATTAAGAACTTGCCTTATGTATCTGGGTGCTCCCGTATTGGGTGCATATATATTTAGGATCGTTAGCTCTTCTTGTTGCATTGATCCTTTTACCATTATATAATGTCCTTCTTTGTCTCT